>WNWK01008499.1:45000-84098 GCA_009830355.1 Cherax destructor | reverse complement strand
GTCCCTTGTCTTCTGTATTTTTTCCATTCTCTATGCACTTATTTTTTCCCCCCCCAACCCTTGGGGAAAAGCAAAACCTTTCGGGTCTTCCCATTATTTCTTTTCCCCTTGGGAAAAAACCCTTTCCCTTGCTTTTTGTTGTTATATTCCTTGTTTCATTTACTGACTTTCTTCCAATTTTTCTGTCCCACTAAACCCTCCTTGGGAATTTCCCTCATACCTGTTTTGGTCCCCCTTTTATATTTTGGGTTTTTCCCCATTAAATTCCTTTTACCCCCCCCTTGTAACTCTTGTGTGTGTATGTGTACTACCTTTTGTGGTTGCGGGGGTCGAGTCATAGATCCTGGCACCGCCTCTTCACGGGCCCGCTACGGGGTCACTTCCCTTTGACATGAGCTTTATCATCCCTCTACTTAAAGCTATGTATGGATTTTGCCTCCATTTACATCATTTCCCCTAAATATTCCATTTCCCCGACCCCCTCTGTGACTGAAGAAATATTTCCCCAAATCTCTGTGATTCATCGGGTTTTCAACTTCCAACTGTTTTTCCCTTGTTGCTGTGCCCCTTTCCCCTAAAACATTCTGTCTTTTCCCTTTGTAATTTTCCTCTCAGTATCTTATATGTTTTTATCAAGTCCCCCATTCCCTGTCCTCCAGTGTCGTCAGGTCGTTTTCCCCTTAACCTCCCCCTCGTAGGACATAACCCCTTACCCGGGGGACTAGTCTTTTTTTAAACCTTTCCCTTTTCGATTTCTTCCGTGCTTTAGGGGGTGGGTTCCAAACGGGTCCCTGTCCCAGTATGGGCCTAACTCAGTACAGGGTCCTGAGCGATTATTTATTAAGATGTCGGAATGCAGTTCTTAGGTTTGCTAGGCGCCCATATGCTGCAGCAGTTATTTGGTTGATGTGCGCCTCAGGAGATGTTCCTGGTGTTATACTCACCCCAAGGTCTTTTTCCTTGATTGGGGTTTGCAGTCTCTGGCCCCCTAGGCTGTACTCCGTCTGCGGTCTTCTTTGCCCTTCCCCAATCTTCATGACTTTGCACTTGGTGGGGTTGAACTCCAGGAGCTAAGTGCTGGACCAGGCTTGCAGCCTGTCCAGATCCCTTTGTAGTTCTGCCTGGTCCTCGTCCGATTAAATTCTTCTCATCAACTTCACATCATCTGCAAACAGGGACACTTCGGAGTTTATTTCTTCCGGCATGTTGTTCACAAATACCAGAAACAGCACCGGTCTTAGGACTGACCCCTGTGGAACCCCACTCGTCACCGGCGCCCACTCTGACGCCTAGCCACGTACCATGACTCGCTGCTGTCTTCCTGACAGGTATTCCCTGATCCATTGTAGTGCTTCCCTGTTACCCCTGCCTGGTCCTCCAGCTTCTGCATTAATCTCTTGTGTGGAACTGTGTCAAACGTTACCTTAAAAGTCCAAGAATTTGCAATCTACCCACCCCTCTCTCTCTCTTGTCTTACTGCTGTCACCCTGTCGTAGAACTCCAGTAGGTTTGTGACACAGGATTTCCCTTCCCTGAAACCGTGTTGGCCGTCGTTGATAAGCTCATTCCTTTCTAGGTGCTCCACCACTCTTCTCCTGATTATCTTCTCCATGACCTTCATACTATACATGTCAGTGACACTGGTCTGTAGTTTAGTGCTACGTTCCTGTCTCCTTTTTAAAAAATTGGAACTACTGTCTCCCAAACCTCAGGTAGTTCCCCTTTTTCGATAGATGTGTTGAAGATTGTTGTTAAGGGTACACACAGCTCCTCTGCTCCCTCTCTCAGGACCCATGGTGAGATGTTATCCGGCCCCATCGCCTTTGAGATATCTAGCTCGCTTAGTATCATCTTCACTTCCTCCTCAGTTGTGTGTATTGTTCCAGCACCTGATGGTGTACCCTACCTCTCCGCCTTTCTGGAGGCCCTTCTATCTCCTCTGTGAACACCTCTTTGAATCTCATATTGAGCTCCTCACACATTTCGTGGTCATTTCTTGTGATCTCTCCTCCTTCCTTCCTCAGCCTGATCACATGGTCCTTGCCTGTTGTTCTCCTCCTGATGTGGCTGTACAACAGCTTTGGGTCAGATTTGGCTTTCGCTGCTATGTCATTCTCGTACTGTCTTTGGGCCTCCCTTCTTACCTGTGCATAAGCATTTCTGGCTCTACGACTGCTCTCCTTATTCTCCTGGGTTCTTTGCCTTCTGTACCTCTTCCATTCCCTGGCACATTTGGTTATGGCTTCCCTGCACATTTGGGTGAACCATGGGCTCATCCTGGCTTTTTCACTTCTCCTGTTACACTTGGGTATAAACCTCTCCTCAGTTTCCTTGCAAATTGTTGTCATATATTCCATCATCTCGTCTACTGACTTCCCTGCCAGCTATCTGTCCCACTGAACTCCGTGCAGGAAGTTCTTCATGCCTACGTAGTCACCTTTCTTGTAGTTTGGCTTCATTCGTGCAGCCCTTTCTCCTTGTCCCTCCACTTGTAACTCTACTATGTATTCGAAGCTTACAACCATATGATCACTTGCCCCAAGGGGGCTTTCATGTGTGATGTCCTCAATATCTGCACTACTCAGGGTGAATACTAGGTCCAGTCTCGCTGGTTCATCCTCTCCTCTCTCTCTGGTAGTGTCCCTTATGTGTTGGTATATGAGATTTTCCAGTACCACCTCCAGCATCTTAGACCTCCACGTTTCTTGCCCCATGTGGCTCTAAGTTCTCCCAATCGATTTCCTTATGATTGAAGTCACCCATGATCAGTAGCTTCACCCTGCTCGCTCGAGCCCTTCTGGCCACTTCGGCCAGTGTGTCAATCATCGCTCTATTACTCTCATCATACTCTTGCTTTGGCCTCCTGCTGTTCTGTGGTGGGTTATACATCACTGCAATTACCACCTTGGGACCTCCAGACTGTAGCATTCCTACTATGTAATCCCCAGCTTCTCCTCTGTCTCCTCTCTCCAGCTCGTCAAAATCCCATTGATTTTTAATCAGCAGTGCCACTCCTCCACCCCCTCTGTTCCCTCTGTCTTTCCTCAGGATCTGGTGTCCCTTTGGAAAGATGGCATCTGTTATCATACCTGTGAGCTTGGTTTCTGTGAGAGCTATTATGTCCGGTGATGCCTATTTGACTCTTTCGTGTCACTCCTCCCCCTTATTTTTTATTCCATCAGCAAAGGTGTACCATACCTTCAGGGGCCTCTGTCATCTAATTTTTTTTCGTTCGATTTCTTTCATTTTTTTGTACATAAAGAAGCACCTTTCTAGTATGTTTGTGTAAAGTTTCAAAACGATCGCCCAACAAACAAATGAGAAAATAAATATTTACCAACTTTTCACCAAACATCATATATAAATAATCGAGGTGTCGTAGTGGGACTTGTTGAAGCTGTTCTGACGTCACCTACGCATAAAACAATGATAATCTGATGTTCAAATGGTTTGCTTATTGTAATTTATCCCTATCTTCATTTGTAAAAAAAATAAAGTTTGTATGTGTTTTACATTTTGGAAAATATCTGACATTTACCCTCACATAAATCAAAAACTAATTATGATATCTCAAATTCTTATGTTCTTCTTATGTTCTAAAAAGCTAAACATTCTAAAATAATACAACCATTCCTTTATGTTATCTGTGAGTTTCATTTCATTCCTATGATTATAAATGATTCCTTTGGAATATATACATGAATAACTTCCTTCTGAGATAATCCACGCGGAAGGTCGCGCAAGGAATTTTTTTTTTCCCGGAGCAAAATAGCATTTTTCTCAGCTTTATCTTGCATTACGAGTGTATATCATAGTTAGCCCTGTTCGTTTTCTTTAATACAAGTCCCCTAGAGTGCCAATGGTAACACACCAGGAACACCCAAACCCAGGGATGTAATATGTTACTTGGAGGCGGTCATATTATGCCACATATTATTCATTCTGGAGTATTTACTATGTTTATTTGTTATTTATATTGTCTATTATGTCATACTAGATCAATTGTGATAGATATAAAAGCCGTAGTATAATGTAGTTATAATGAAGCATATTCCCCGGCTATCCTGAGTCAGGAATTTCTGCTGACGCAAGCGAATGTTCTAGAAGGTTCCTGATTGGTTGGAAGTCTTCTTATAAGCTCCGCCCACTCTGTTATGATGTCAAATCGTCAATTATTATATAAGTAAGAATACTTACAGAAATTAAGGAAAAAAATCGGGAAAAAATATACGAAAATTCATGAAATGTCAGCCGACCTACTACAGTTGTTGGCGTCACCATGTGTGTTATAAACGACCATAATTCCTTGTAGGAATGTCGTAAATCAATGATTCTTGTACCATTGTGTAGCCAGAGAGTTACTCTATTTTTCAATATGGTTAACTCAATTTTCGAATTTTTTTCGATTGTTTTCCTCGCGCACAGCGAAAGACTACAGTAGCCCCTAAAGTTTCCTCTCTAACACTGTGTTTTGGGAAGTCTGTGGGGGTGGGGGACCTGGCGGTGTACTATGGGATTCTATAGTGGAGTGTTGGGTGGGGGCTGTGAGTGTGGGTTGTAGTTTGTGTTGGGATAGTGTGCTTGGTTGTTGGGTGTTGGGGATGGTTCTGTGTGCTTGCTCTTGTTGCTCTGCCCTGCTCTGGTTGTCTACTGATTCTGTCCTTGTCTCTCCTCCCAGCTCCTTTTGCCTTTGTGCCCTCTCCCTCAGCTGCTGTCGTTCTGTTTTTGTTCTGTCTCTGTCCAGGAACACCCTCTTGTAGTCTTCCATTCCCTTCAATTGTGGTTTCTCTTGGAGGATTCTGTCCCTCTCTGTTTCTGTCCTGAGAATCAGCTTGAGCAGTCGATTTCTTCCCTTCGAGTACCCCCAATTCTCTGAAAATTTACAATCTCGGACATGTCTTCTTCGCCTATTGCTTTGAGTATGTTCTCAATCTCCTCTCTTTCTGCCTGCCATCTTTCCGTGTGTGTCCTTTCCTCTCTCTCATTCAGGCCATGAATTGAATAAACACTGCCTTTGCCCTCTCCTTCTCCCATTGCCATTCCCTCTGCAGCTCAGGTTCCTGTCTGTACATGGCCATTTTCTCCCTTTTTTTTTTCCTGTAGCTCTTGGTGACATGATCGTTCCTCTGTATTTGCCCTATTTCCCTCTACTCCTCCTCCCAGCTGCTTCCCCCCCTTCACTCCCTGGCCCTGCTTGGTAAGCAGATATGGCCGACGCATAAGTTAGATCTACTTCCTTCCCGATGGGCCCCCTTGATGCTGTGTCTTTGCTGGTCACTACCCCTGTAACCTGCTTCAGTCTGTTTACCTCATCTTCTAGGCCCCTTATCCTGGCTACTACAGCTTCAGCTTGTAACTCCCAATTCTTCTTCTCCTCCTCCAACCTCTTTTCCATTTTCACAGAAAGCTCTCTCTCCATTTTTGCAGAAAGGTCTCCTAGTTTTCTCTCCCACTCTTGTTCCATCCTTTTGCACTGCTCTTCCATCCATTCTTCCTTATCAGAGCTATTCTCCTCTGGTCCCTGGGTCCTGCGAGTCCCTACCACCATTTTTTTTTGAGAGGGGGAGAGAGAAAGAGAAAGGGGAGAGGTAGAGAAAGAGAGAGAGAGAGAGAGGGATTAGGGGACTAGAGGGAGAAGGGAAGCAGCTAGAGATGGGGAGAGAGAGAGAGAGGATTTGGGGACTAGAGGGAGAAGGGGGGAGGGAAGGGTACAGAAAAAGAGATATGCAGAGGTGGGGAAATAGAGTGAGAAAGAGAGAGAGAGAGAGATTTGGGGACTAGGAGAAGGGGGGAAGAGTAGAGAAAGAGAGATAAAAAGAGAGGGAGAGAGAGGGACGGGGGGGAGAGAGAGAGATGGTGAGAGGGAGAGAGAGAGATGGGGAGAGAGAGAGTGGGGAGAGAGGTTGAGAGATGGTGAGAGAGATAGAGAGATGGTAGAGAGAGAGAGATGGGGAGAGAGAGATGGAGGAGAGATAGATGGAGAGAGGAGAGGATTAGGGACTAGAGGGAGAAGGTAAACAGATAGAGGTGGGAGAGAGAGAGAGAGAGAGAGAGAGAGAGAGAGAGAGAGAGAAGAGAGAGAGAGAGAGAGAGAGAGAGAAAGAGAGAGAGAGAGAGAGAGAGATAAAGGGTTTGGGGACCAGAGGGAGAAGGGGGGGGGAAGGGTAGAGAAAGAGAGATATGCAGAGGTGGGGAGATAGAGAGAGAGAGAGAGAGAGAGAGAGAGAGAGAAAGGTAGGTAGGTTAGGGGATTTTAGGTAGAGGTGTGTAGGGGGTAAGGGTATGGTGGGGAGGGTGTGGGGGGTCAACTGGGTGAATCAACTGTCGTAGCTTTTATCTGGGTGGTACCTCCTCCACCCTTGTTCAATGCATTAATATACTCCAGTATACTATATGTTATGCTATACTGCCAACAATAACAATAATAGAGTACTCAGCTTCTACAATCCTGAACACTGTAGTTCTGTGAATATCACTATTCTAATGCATACTAAAGTAATACTAAGTCCTAACAATATTATTAGTTTTACAGTACTACTAATACTAGCACCTGCACCTCACCGACACCTCTAGTTCTGATAGCTCCAGGAGTGAGTGACCCTTAGCTTCCTCTGAGAGGTTGTATAAACTGTAACCCTCATACAACACACAAACTAGGCGAGCAATACATGCATCTGGCAGCAGTGTCCTCGCAGTGCCTCCTTGTGGTGCCCCTGTTGCCGTTCCCTGCTGAGAGAGTGTCGTACTCACCATCTCCTGGATCCTTTGCAAACTCCTATGATACGTTCACTTATCTTAAGTATGTATATATTTACTCCACTCGTCCCTCAAGTGTTTACACTTTAACTGCTGGTAAATTCACTTTTATTTCCTTATTCATGACACACAACCTGCTATGGCAGCACTGCTTCCTGGTGCCTACTGCCCACCTTCACTGATACCTTTATTTTGTTTTCACTTTCTTCCTAATGCTTGATAGTTAACTATTCACACTTGCTACATGCTATATCACATTTCCCTCACTGACCAACTTACTTACACTTGACTATCCGACTGTGGATCACTTATCCTCGTAAGTTAACCATTTGTAGCTGTGTGGCAGCAGTGCCTTCTAGGCCTCTAACAGTTTTTGCACTTTCAAATTTCCATTCATATTTCCTGAAAACTTCCGCCTTCCTCTAAACCACATCACTTTTAAGACCTCTTTGTCCCTTGCTGGGTTGTTCGTTGACCCATACACTATCACTGGATTCTGCTAAGAGCTAAAACACGCCCTAAAAACACTGAAAACCTGGGAGCCTTTGCCCCAGCACTCTGCCGTGCCCCTTCTGTTTGTGTACTCACCTAATTGCACTCACCTAATTGTGGTTGCAGGGGTCGAGACTCAGCTCCTGGCCCCGCCTCTTCGCTGTCTGCTACTGGGTCTCTGCTCTCCCTGCTCCATGAGCTTTATCATACCTTGTCTTAAAACTATGTATGGTTCCTGCCTCCACTATATCTTTCTCTAGTCCATTCCACTTCCTGACTACTCTGTGGCTGAAGAAATGTTTCCTGACATCCCTTTGACTCATCTGAGTCTTCAGCTTCCAGTTGTGTCCCCTTGTTTCTGTGTTCCCTCTCTGAAACAACCTGTCACTATCTACCTTGTCAATTCCCCGCAGTATTTTGTATGTCGTTATCATGTCTCCTCTGACCCTTCTTTCCTCCAGTGTTGTTAGTCCTATTTCCTTCAACCTTTCTTCATAAGACAGACCCCTGAGTTGTGGAACTAACCTTGTCGCAAACCTTTGCACTTTCTCTAGTTTCCTTACGTGCTTGACCAGGTGTGGGTTCCAGACTGGTGCTGCATATTCTAGTATGGGCCTGACGTACACGGTATACAGTGTCTTGAACGATTCCTTGTTAAGGTAACGGAACGCTAATCTAAGGTTTGCCAGACGCCCATATGCTGCCGCAGTTATCTGGTTGATGTGTGCCTCCGGAGACGTGCTAGGCGTTATACTCACTCCAAGGTCTTTCTCCTTTGCCGAGGTTTGTAGCCTTTGTCCGCCTAGCTTGTACTCTGTCAGCGGTCTTCTTTGCCCTTCTCCGATCCTCATGACTTTGCATTTGGAGGGATTGAATTCGAGAAGCCAACTGCTAGACCAGATGTCGAGCTTGTCCAGGTCTGTTTGCAGCCCTGCCTGGTCCTCTTCCGATGTGATTCTCCTCATTATTTTCACATCATCCGCGAATAGAGACACTTCTGAGTCTATCCCATCCGTCATGTCATTTACATATACCAGGAATAACACTGGTCCTAGGACTGACCCTGCGGTACACCACTCGTCACAGGCGCCCACTGTGATACCTCACCACGCACCATGACCCGTTGTTGCCTCCTTTGAGGTATTCCCTGATCCATTCCAGTGCCCTTCCTGTTATACCTGCTTGTTCTTCCAACTTCTTTACTAATCTCATGTGAGGAACTGTGTCGAAGGCCTTCCTGCAGTCCAGGAAAATGCAATCAACCCACCCTTCTCTCTCCTGCCTTACCTCTGTTACTTTATCATAGAACTCTAGGAGGTTTGTTACACAGGATTTGCCTTCCCGGAATCCATGCTGTCTGGTGTTTATTATCCTGTTCCGCTCAAGGTGTTCCACCATTCTTTTTCCGGATGATTTTCTCCAGGACTTTGCACACTATACATGTAGTGACACCGGTCTATAGTTTAGTGCCTCTTTTCTGTCTCCTTTTTTAAAAATGGGGACTACGTTGGCCTTCTTCCATACCTCAGGTAGCTGCCCAGTTTCAAGGGATGTATTGAATATTGTGGTAAGTGGCACACTCAGTACCTCAGCTCCTTCCCGAAGAACCCACGGGGAGATATTGTCCGGACCCATCGCCTTTGAGGTATCGAGGTCACTGAGTAACTGCTTCACCTCCTCCTCAGTTGTGTGTATGCCCTCTAGCACTTGGTACATCCCTTGTTGGTGACGAACCCCATCCTGTCTACCCAGCTGCCTTCCTTCCTCCACTGTGAATACTTCCTTAAACCTCGAGTTGAGCTCCTCACATACCTCTTGATCGTTACTTGTGAGTTCCCCATCTTCTCTCCTCAGCCTTATCACCTGGTCCTTGACTGTTGTCTTCCTTCTGATGTGACTGTACATCAGTTTCGGGTAGGACTTAACTTTCGATGCTATGTCATTTTCGTACTGTTTCTGGGCCTCCCTCCGTACCTGTGCATACTCGTTTCTAGCTCTTCTACTAATCTCTTTGTTTACTTGGGTTCTTTGCCTTCTGTACCGTTTCCATTCGCTGATACTCTGATTCTTTGTGTGTGTGTGTGTGTGTGTGTGTGTGTGTGTGTGTGTGTGTGTGTGTGTGTGTGTGTGTGTGTGTGTGTGTGTACTCACCTAATTGTGGTTGCAGGGGTCGAGACTCAGCTCCTGGCGTGTATATGTGTGTGTGTGTGTGTGTGTGTGTGTGATGTGTGTGTTTGTGTTTGTGTGTGTGTGTGTGTGTGTGTGTGTGTGTGTGTGTGTCTGTCTGTCTGTGTCTGTGGGTGTAGTGCCGAATAAGTAAACCTTGCGATTTTGGCTTAAATAGCAATGCTTTTCTTGATGAATAAGGCAAGCGAAAATTTCTGTATACAATAATATCGCAAAAATCATTCTGAACCTCACGAAAAACTATATTTCATTGTGAGATATCACTTTACGTCTGACCTAACACATGACCTAACACATGACCTAACACGTGACCTAACACATGACCTAACACACTGAGCGTCGGAGTGAAGTCAACATGTGGTGAGATCACAAGTCATGTAACAAGTGGTGAGTGACATGTCAGGCGTAGCTTATATTCCTCAGAAATTATTTTCACTATAAATTAATTTAATTTATATAAGCCTGAGATTATATTCATATTATAATCAGTAATAATTTTATGAAACCTAATTCGATTAGATTTTGCTTAACAATGGACTTTCTTGATTCAACTTTCTCGGCCTTTTGAAAATCATTTCGTTGATTAAAATGTAATCTTAGTTCAAGGCTTTTCCATGTTTGACCGTATACCTGGAGTATACCTGGAGTATACCTGGAGTATACCTGGAGTATACCTGGAGTATACCTGGAGTATGCCTAGAGGGGGTATCGGGGGTCAACGCCCCCGCGGCCAGGTCCGTGACCAGGCCTCATGATAGGGAATCTTATGCACACAGCCATCAGGATTTTTTTGTAGAAATTCTCAATCGATTATTTTCACTGGATCAAAATTTTTGAACATAACTTTGACTTTGAATGTTTTCATGGTAACGTAGTACCAACATATTATTTCTTGAATATGTTTATTGTTTTTTTTTTTTAATTGTAAAATGTTCTTCAAGCAATCTTAAAAGATTTGTCAATTATTTTTTGGGGTAATTTTAGGTCATTCGCTGTTTCATAAAACTTTTATATTTCCTTCTCTACGAAATCTGGGCTTCAAATCCACAAAGTTCTCAAAAACATGGAGGAGAATACAGAAATTTAAATTTTCAGTTCCTCATAATAATTAAAACTTCTAAGAAAGGTAATGAGTAATTTCGTTCAAAGTCATCAGTAAACTTTATTGATGGAGTAGACTATTTTATTCAAGGTGAGGAAATGGTTTATGTCTACGTATATTCTTGGGCATTAAGCATAGAATATCGTCCATATGTCTGTACCATTTACCTTTATCTTGAAAAAAAATATTAAACTGATTATTTCAATCTAACATTAATTCATTTTCACGAATCTAAGTTCACTCTTCTCTCATTCCACTCTCAACACTTAATAATAATTTTTCTCGGTTTTTACACAGGAAGACACTAATAATATCCTAGTAATTAACTTTTATAGTGAGCCTGAAGAAGATAAATTATGTATGCTATCACCACTCATACTTAACTATGTTAACACCACTCACACTTCACTATCTTAACACCACTCACACTTCACTATCTTAACACCACTCACACTTCACTATCTTAACACCACTCACTTAACAATCTTAACACCACTCATAAATAATATCTTCCACTCACATAACTATCTTAACACCTCATCTTAACTATCTAACACCACTCACACTTAACTATCTTAACACCACTCACACTTAACTATCTTAACACCACTCACCATCTTAACATTCTATCTTAACACCACTCAACTTAACTATCTTAACACCACTCACACTTAACTATCTTAACACCACTCATACTTAACTATCTTAACACCACTCACACTTAACTATCTTAACACCACTCATACTTAACTATCTTAAACCACTCACTTAACTATCTTAACACCACTCACACTTCACTATCTTAACACCACTCACACTTAACTATCTTAACACCACTCCACTTAACTATCTTAACACCACTCATACTTAACTATCTTAACACCACTCACACTTCACTATCTTAACATCCACTCAACTTAACTATCTTAACACCACCTCTACTCTAACACTCTTAACATCCACTCACACTTAACTATCTTAACACCACTCACACTTAACTATCTTAACACCACTCTCACTTAACTATCTTAACACCACTCATACTTAACTATCTTAACACCACTCACACTTAACTATCTTAACACCACTCACTTAACTATCTTAACACCACTCAACTTAACTATCTTAACACCACTCACACTAACTATCTTAACACCACTCATACTTAACTATCTTAACACCACTCACACTTCACTATCTTAACACCACTCACACTTAACTATCTTAACACCACTCATACTTAACTATCTTAACACCACTCACACTTCACTATCTTAACACCACTCACACTTAAATATCTTAACACCACTCATACTTAACTATCTTAACACCACTCACACTTCACTATCTTAACACCACTCACACTTAACTATCTTAACACCACTCACACTTAACTATCTTAACACCACTCACACTTAACTATCTTAACACCACTCATACTTAACTATCTTAACACCACTCACACTTAACTATCTTAACACCACTCACACTTAACTATCTTAACACCACTCACACTTCACTATCTTAACACCACTCACACTTCACTATCTTAACACCACTCACACTTAACTATCTTAACACCACTCACACTTAACTCTCACCCGTCTTACTTTCATGTCGCTTTAGTCTCATACTCTCAGCTTACGCTCATACCTCTCATTTTCTTCTTATCCCTCTCATTTATCTCTCACCCCTCTCACTTTACACTCAGCTGCACAATGTATGCATAATATTCCCCCGCTCCCCTTCACAAACACATTCCGGTTTTAATTACATTTACAGTATTAAAATTGTTGGCCGAGTTACCTCTATACATTATTTATATCGTGATAAATATTTTCAAAATATTTTTAATGCTAAAAAGAGAGTTTAACCGTGATAATTGCCTAGCTATTATTTAAATAAATAAATAAAAATAAATAATTAAACAAAAATATTATACATTAAATAATATACATATATATATATATATATATATATATATATATATATATATATATATATATATATATATATATATATATATATATATATATATATATATAATCTATGTATATGTCGTGCCGAATAGGTAAAATTGGTCAATTAGCAAAAAATCATAAAAAATTTAGTTCTTCCTAAAAATTCTCTCAAAAAAGTTTAAGAATGTATTTTTTTATTTATATTAATGAAAAATTAATAAATTTGTAGCAAAAGAACCTTAGAAAACTTACCTAACCTTATTTTAACAAGATAAATTTAATTTAGCCCAATGAAACTAAATATATTTTAGATTAGTTAACAATAATTTAATAATAAACAAACACAATGATTTTTTTTTCGTGAGGTTCAGAATGATTTTTGCGATATTATTGCATTCAGAAATTTTCGCTTGCCTTATTCGTCAAGAAAAGCATTGCTATTTAACCCAAAATCGCAAGTTTTACCTATTCGGCACGACACCCACAGACACAGACAGACAGACAGACACACACACACACACACACACACACACACTTACGAAGCAAGAAGACAAGGGAACAAAAATGCGATTGAAAACATCTTGAAAGCAAAAGGAGAAGATGACATGACCCAGCTGGCAAATTTTCTGAGAATAGGGGGGTTTGCAAGAGGAAGAATCCATCCAGTCAAAGTGATTTTCAAAGCAGAAGTGACTCGAAACAGGATCCTGCAGGAGAAAGCAAGACTAAGGGATATGTCAGAGTACCAGAGGGTGTATCTCGACCGCGACAGAACACGGGAAGAAAGACATAACCTGAAAGAGAAAGAACAGAGACAAAAGGAGGAAAGAGAGATGGACAGGAGAACCCAGACTCAGGAAGAAGCTCTAATACAACCACCTTCAGATGTCCCCTAACCTGGACAACCCCAATGCAACCAAACAATCTAACCCAAAACACACATGCCATACCCAATGATTCCACCCATCTCATTACAAACTCCACCTTCACATCAACCACCCATAGTTTCCCATCAGATCTCCCACTTTCCCAACCCCAACGTACCCCCCAGACTACGGTTTTAGAAAAGAAGTTGAAGGTTTGGTATACAAATGCAGATGGTATAACAAATAAATGTGAGGAGTGGCATGAAAGAATAAAGGAGACATCCCCAGACATAATAGCACTCACAGAAACGAAACTCACCAGGATGATAACAGATGCAATCTTTCCACCCGGATATCAAATCCTCAGGAAAGATAGAGGGAGCAGAGGGGGAGGAAGAGTTGCACTACTCATTAAGAACCGGTGGGGATTTGAGGGAGTGGAAGAAATGGATGGAATGGGAGAAAGGGACTACATAGTATGAACAATCCAGTCTGAGGGCCGTAAGGTGGTAATTGCTGTAATGTACAACCCGCCACAGAATTGCAGGAGGCCAAGAGAACAATACGACGAAAGCAACAGAGCAATGGTAGACATAGTAGCTAGTTATGGGTGATTTCAATCACAAGGAGATTGATTGGGAAAACCTGGAGTCCCACGGGGGTCCTGAATCATGGAGAGCCAAGATGATGGATGTGGTACTGGAAAACCTCATGCATCAACATGTTAGAGACACTACCAGAGAAAGAGGTGAGGATGATCCAGCAAGACTGGATCTAGTATTCACCTTGAGTAGTTCGAACATTGAGGATATCATGTATGAAAGGCCCCTTGGAGCTAGTGATCATTTCGTTGTGTGTTTTGATTATATAGTTGAGCTTCAAGTGGAGAGGGGAGCAGGAATAGGAAGGGAGAAACAAAACTACAAAAGGGGGGACTACACAGGCATGAGGAACGTCCTACAAGACGTTCAGTGGGAGAGAGAATTGGCAGGAAAACCAGTAAAAGAAATGATGGAATATGTGACAACCAAATGCAAAGAGCAGAGGAGAGGTTTGTTCCCAAGGAAACAGAAGTAATGGGAAGACCAGAACGAAATCCTTGGTTCACCCGGAGGTGTAGGGAGGCAAAAACTAAGTGTAATAGAGAATGGAAAAAGTACAGAAGACAAAGAACACAGGAAAATAAAGAGATTAGCCGAAGAGCCAGAAACGAATATGCACAGGTAAGAAGGGAGGTTCAGCGACAATACGAAAATGATATAGCATCAAAAGTCAAGTCTGACCCAAAGCTGTTGTATAGCCACATCAGGAGGAAAACAACAGTCAAGGACCAGGTAATCAGACTGAGGAAGGAAGGTGGGGAGTTCACAAGAAACGACCAAGAGCTCAACATGAGATTTAAAGAAGTCTTTACAGAGGAGACAGGAAGGAATTTAGGAATTCAGAATAGGGAGGTATACCAACAAGTGCTGGATGAAATACACACAACCGAGGAGGAAGTGAAGAAGCTGCTATGTGAACTCGATACCGCAAAAGCGGTGGGACCTGACAACATTTATCCGTGGGTCCTTAGAGAGGGAGCAGAGATGTTGTGCCACTAACAAAAATCTTCAACACATCCATTGAAACTGGGCAACTACCTGAGATGTGGAAGATGGCAAATGTAGTCCCAATTTTTAAGAAAGGAGACAGACATGAGGCATTAAATTACAGACCTGTGTCACTGACGTGTATAGTATGCAAAGTCATGAAAAAGATCATCAGGAGGAGAGTAGTGGAGCACCTAGAAAGACACAAGCTTATAAACGACAACCAGCACGGTTTCAGGGAAGGAAAATCCTGTATCACAAACCTACTGGAGTTTTATGACAAGGTAACAGAAGTAAGACACGAGAGAGGGTGGATAGACTGCATTTTCTTGACTGCAAGAAGGCGTTCGACACAGTTCCTCACAAGAGGTTAATGAAAAGCTAGAGGATCAGGCACACTTAACAGGAAAGGCACTGCAATGGATCAGAGAATATCTGACAGGAAGCAACAACGAGTCATGCTACGTGACGAGGTGTCAAGTGGGCACCTGTGACGAGTGGGGTTCCACAGGGTCAGTCCTGGGACCGGTACTGTTTTTGGTATATGTGAATGACATAACGGAAGGATAGACTCAGAAGTGTCCCTGTTTGCAGATGATGTGAAGTTAATGAGAGAATTAAATCAGTCGAGGATCAGGCAGGACTACAAAGAGACCTGGACAGGCTACAAGCCTGGTCCAGTAACTGGCTCCTTGAATTTAACCCTGCCAAATGAAAGTCATGAAGATCGGGAAGGGCAAAGAAGACCGCAGACAGAGTATAGTCTAGGTGGCCAAAGACTCAAACCTCACTCAAGGAAAAAGATCTTGGGTGAGTATAATACAACCGGGACACATCTCCCTGAAAGCACACATTAATCAGATAACTGCTGCAGCATACGGGCGGCTGGCAAACCTAAGAATAGCGTTCCAATACCTCACTAAGGAATCGTTCAAGACTCTGTACACCATATATCTCAGGCCCATACTGGAGTATGCAGCACCAGTTTGGAACCCACACTGGTCAAGCACGTCAAGAAATAGAGAAATGCAAAGGTTTGCAACAAGACTAGTCCCAGAGCTAAGGGAATTGTCCTACGAAGAAGGTTAAGGGAAATCGGCCTGACGACACTAGAGGACAGGAGGGTTAGGGGAGACATGATAACGACATATAAAATACTGGAGGAATAGATAAGGTGGACAGAGACAAGATGTTCCAGAGAGGGACACAGAAACAAGGGTCACAGTTGGAAGTTGAAGACTCCTATGAGTCAAAGAGATGTAGGAAGTATTTCTTCAGTCATAGAGTTGTCAGGAAGTGGAATAGCCTAGAAAGTGACGTAGTGGAGGCAGGAACCATACATAGTTTTAAGACGAGGTTTGATAAGCTCTTTGAGCAGTGAGAGAGAGTACCTAGTAGCAATCAGTGAAGAGGCGAAGCCAGGAGCTATGACTCGACCCCTGGCAGTACCTGGCAGTAGCATGGTAACCTGCACACCTTGCAGTGGCATGGTAACCTGCACACCTTGCAGTAGCATGGTAACCTGCACACCTTGCAGTGGCATGGTAACCTGCACACCTTGCAGTGGCATGGTAACCTGCACACCTTGCAGTAGCATGGTAACCTGCACACCTTGCAGTGGCATGGTAACCTGCACACCTTGCAGTAGCATGGTAACCTGCACACCTTGCAGTAGCATGGTAACCTGCACACCTTGCAGTGGCATGGTAACCTGCACATCTTGCAGTAGCATGGTAACCTGCACACTTTGCAGTGGCATGGTAACCTGTACACCTTGCAGTGGTATGGTAACCTGCACACCTGGCAGTAGCATGGTAACCTGCACACTTTGCAGTGGCATGGTAACCTGCACACCTTGCAGTGGCATGGTAACCTGCACATCTTGCAGTAGCATGGTAACCTGCACACCTTGCAGTGGCATGGTAACCTGCACACCTTGCAGTGGCATGGTAACCTGCACACCTTGCAGTGGCATGGTAACCTGCACACCTTGCAGTGGCATGGTAACCTGCACATCTTGCAGTAGCATGGTAACCTGCACACCTTGCAGTGGCATGGTAACCTGCACACCTTGCAGTAGCATGGTAACCTGCACACCTTGCAGTGGCATGGTAACCTGCACACCTTGCAGTGGCATGGTAACCTGCACACCTTGCAGTGGCATGGTAACCTGCACACCTGGGTTAAAGGATCGAAATTTAGCAGTTTTGTCATATCTCTGTTTCATGTAGATTTGAGCAGATTTTAAGTTGGCCTTAGCCAGCTGGCGCACCACGTGCAATCTCGATGAAGGATCGTTGGGTGTTTTGCAGGCATCTTCTCCCCTCCATTCTTGGAAAAATAAACACATAAGCAGTATATTGTGATCCTTTATTGACAACGTTTCGCCCACGCAGTGGCTTTATCGAGTCACAAACAGATCTACCCGGATAAAAGATACATGAGTATTTATAGGATTTAGTCAGGTGGAGAATGCTGCATGTGACAATCTTCATAGTAGGGTGATGGAGTCTAAAACCTTGGGTAGCTTTAAAAAAGAGATTGGATAAGTATATGGGTAGACCTTCAGTGTTCCATTCTTAAGTTCTTATGTGGGATAGGGATGAAGAAGTTTCTTGGCAATAGGTTCAGCTATGTTGTAGAAGCCGTTGTTCTGGTTGAAGTTGTTGGATATACAGATAAGTGATGACTCAAGGATTCTTCGGTATTGAGTGTTGTCTTCTCTGGCGATGAGTCTTGCGTTTCTGTAGTTGATTAAATAGTTGTGTGAATTTCGGTGTTGAACACAGGCATTCCTTGAGTCGTCAGATCTGGCTGCGTACTGGTGTTCTGAAATACGTGTTTGGAGGTCTCTGGATGTTTCGCCGACGTATAATTTGCTGCAGTCATTACAAGGAATTGTGTATAATCGTGCAGTGGATTGAAGCTTGTCCTGTCTGTCCTTGATGGTGGTGGATGTGGAGGTGAATACTCGGAATGAGGTATTGGAAAAAATGTTGGAAACGTGTTTACCAATGGAGTTGGTGGGGAGGACTATTTATCTCTTCTCGGCAGTGTCTTCTCTGGGTGTGTTGAAGATGTTTAATGGCCGTCGTATGCAGTCTCTAATAAAGTGACAAGGATAGTGAAGTTTAGAAAAAACTTGTTTAATAAGGGAACATTCTTCCTCAAGGAACTCACTGCTGCAAATTCTGAGTGCGCGCAGGAAAAAGCCTATAATTACACCGTGGTTTAGTTTTGGTGTCGTGGTGAGAGTAGAAGTGGAGAAGATCGTGTTGGTTGGTAGGTTTTCGATAGACTTTAAAACGAAGTTCATGGTCAGCTTTGCAGAGAAGAACATCAAGGAAAGGAAGAGTGTTGTCGACTTCTTCTATGAAGATTGTCACATGTAGCATTCTCCACCTGACTCAGCATTCTCCACCTGACTAAATCCTATAAATTCTCATATATTTTTTATCCGGGTAGATCTGTTTGTGACTCGATAAAGCCCACTGCGTGGGCGAAACGTCTACAATAAAGGATCACATTATACTGCTTATGTGTATATTTTTCCATTGTGTCGGTATTTTATACCATTTATCTCCATCCTTCCTTGAGTACGTGTAGGGGGATGGCCTCTCACATTATGCCCAAAATCTAACTCACATGGACTGTAGCCAACAGAGGAAGCGATTCATCCCAGTCAGTCGGAAAATGCATGCAATACATACGCATCAAAAATAACAAAAAGTCACAATACCGTGACTGAAACAATACACAAATAACCCAGACATAGGACAGAGGAGCTTACCACGACGTTTCGGTCAGACTTGGACCATTTAGTGTGACTTTGTAAATGGTCCAAGTCGGACGGAAACGTCGTCCTAAGCTCCTCTCTATATGTGCGGGTTATTTGTGTATACACATCATAGTTCTTAGGGTTTGTTGAAACCATTCCAGGGCGCCTTGGGACTGAGGATGAAAGGCTTTGGACAGTTTTTGATTAATACCAAGCCTAGTTAAAGCTTCTCTGAATGATTTTGCTGTAAAATTAGCGCCCTGATCACTCTGGACTGACTGGGGAATGCCAATGTGAGAAATAAACTTAATGAGGGCTTAATGAGTGGGTTTAGTGTTGATACTACACATAGGTACTGCCTAGTAGTTTTATCAAGAATTGTAAAGAGATATTGGTTACCTGGCTTGGCTTTTGGTGATGGTCCCGCAATCGATAAGTAAGTCCGCAAGTGGCTCTCCATCAGAAGGTATGGGGATGAAGTGGTCCGGGTCTAATATAGTGCCCGGGTTTACCCACTTACTGACACAACAGGAATGGATGTAACTCCACACATCTCGTCTTATATCTGGCCAATAAAATTGTTTTAATATTCTATAAGGGGTTTTAGCGACCTCCAAATGTCCTCTTAAGGAAGATTTGTTAGCTATTTTCAGAACTTAAGTTCTGAATTTCCTTGGAACTATCAGTCTGGTAGTAAGCTTCCCCCTACCTCCTTAACAGTCTCTGTACCATGGCAGCTTTAAAAGAAGAGGTAAAAGAGGGATCCTTCGTTGCTCTTCCCGAAAGGACAGTCCCTCGGGCATGGAAACAGAAACGTCTAGCAATCCTGTGACCCAGGAATAGGAAGGTTTGATCAGGGACTTTTCGCTTGATTTATGAGGCCTTGGCCAGTTTTCCTCGTAAAATAAATTGCAGAGCCATAGATTGCAGTCCTCCATAGATAGGTCAGCATTCTTTTTAGACATTCCTTTGGACATTGCCCGAGTTATGGCCAACATCGGAGAAGAGGCGTCGGTGGTTGCAATGGGCTCGGGACACCATCTAGAATTAAGAATATTAATGCCAAGCAATAATACAGCATCTTTCATGGGATATATCTCAGAAACACCTACGGTTAAATATCCAGGGTAATTCACAAATAACCCGCACATAGGAGAGGGGAGATTACGACGACATTTCGGTCCGACTTGGACCATTTACAAAGTCACACTAACAGGAAGGAGATGAGCCAGTAACTTGTTTCACACCGAAATGTGTCACTCGTCACTCCATGAAAGAAAATGCTACAACGGATACTGCCAGGCACATCATCATAGGGGACAAGAAGACACAGACCAGCCAGACTATGGGAAACAAAAGAGAGGAGCCATAACCTCTCCAGACAAAGAGTTTTTTTAGGGCCAGGAGGAAAAAAATGGCAAGATAACACTTCTGGAACAGAGGCACAGTCATTGGCTTCCACTCCAGAACAACAGATATTAGAGCCAGCGAATAAAACCCACCTAAATTCCATCAATATAAAGACATTTGTCTTTGCAAACATACAGGGTCTAAAACCATTAACAAACAACAAAATTCCTTACATCAAGGGACTGCTCACGGAGTCAAATGCAATGTTTGCAGCGTTCACAGAGACCCACATAAAGGATCATTTTGACAACGAAATATGGATTCCAGGTTATAGCCTATTCAGATGCGACAGACTAAACAGGCAACAAGGGGGGGATGTTGTCGCTCATTTGCTCAGAACTACTAAACACCTCAAATGATGTAGTTGAAGCTTTGGCGGTAAAGATTGAAAACCAAAACCTCAACATTGTGGTTGTATACAAGCCTCCAGATGCAACTTCCCTGCAATTCCGGGAGCAGCTTTTGAAAATTGACCACTGTCTGGAAAATCTCCCAACTCCTGTCCCAAACATCTTACTGGAGGAGTGTAGCAAATAATATTTTAGTAGAGATCACCCCAGGAAGCAGCTCAGATGAAAATTCACGCACACACAAGCTATTAAATCTCTACACCAAATTCACCTTAAACCAGCAAAAATTAGAGCCTACAAGACTAGAAAATATGTTAGACCTCATCTTCACTAACAACGACGATCTGATTCGTAATATAACCGTATCAAAGACAATACACTCAGATCACAACATAATTGAGGTACAGACATTATGCACAGGACTCCTGACCAGCAAAATGTGATCAGACATGAGGGTGTCTTCACAAAATTCAATTTCAATAACAAAAACATACAATGGGAACAAGTCAACCATGTCCTAAGTGAAACAAGCTGGGAAGATATCCTAAACAACACGGATCCGAACCTTTGCCTAGAAAAAATAAACTCTGTGGTTCTTGAGATCTGCTCAAGACACATTCCAATAAGAAAAAGAAAGAGAAAATGTAAACTAGAAAGAGAGAAATGCTCCCTATACAGACGAAGGTGAAGAAGCATCACAGAGCTGCTGAGAAAGGCCAATATATCTGAAATACAAAGGGAGGCACTTGTCAATGAAATTGCAAATATCGAACTTAAGCTGAAGGAATCTTACAGGAGACAAGAATCGGAGGAAGAACTAAAAGTTATAAAGGAAATTAAAAAAAAAATACTTCTTCTCTTATGCCAAATCTAAGGGAAAAACAACATCCAGTATTATGCCCCTACTTAGGCGAGATGGGACATACACAGATGACAGCCAAGAAATGACTGAGATACTAAGTCCCAATATGACTCAGTGTTCAGCGAGCCGCTGCCCAGACTAAGGGTCGACAATCCAAATGAATTCTTTATGAACGAGACCCAAAATATGGTAATTTCAAAAATCTCTGATATTATCCTAACACCACAAGACTTTGAAAAGGCAATATGTGGCATGCAAAGAGTATGTTACAATTTATTCTGTGTATGTACACACTCCCATATAGGCTGCCTCCCAACCATCGAACCGGGTGCTAAGGGCTTAAACGATATTTAAGGGTACCCGTCGTTAAATTAGTTCCTTGGTTCATTGTCCAATCACAGGCGAGCCCGCCAAATGCTGGGGCGACATGGTTCACTTGCAGTCAGCATTTGCCAGACTTGCCTCTAGCTGGTTGAAGCACAGTGCTCTCTCTCTGGCTTCTTTCTTTGCCCTTTGTCACAATGTTGTACACTTATATTCAACTCCTGCACATAGTGTACATAATTGTATATATATATATATCTGGTGAAGGAAATACAAGTTAAATATTACTGCTGAGTTTGTTTTGCTCCAAACCCATTACGACCAGGTCACAGGCCATTCTTACCTGTGTTCGTAATATGGGAAGCTCTGTCCAGGACCTGGAGCTGGAGCTGAATTAGAGTTGGTCTTGCTATCGCAATCGCCTTGTGTGATAATTGGCAATCTTTCTACTGGGTGTGAATTTTGCAAGTCGCACGGTGCTATTCCTGCTCGTTGCGTGCATTGCAAGCAGCATGTTACATTGGGTAAGTGCCACCTACACGGGTCAGGCGGGTAGTGTCTGAATATAATCTCCTAAATCTGGCCAAACTATATCTACAGCGTTGCTGGCGAATTGCTCGTTCTGCTGGCATAGATTGTCAACGAACTCTTGCTGCTGCTGCGCAGCTTCGTGACAATATTCCTACCAAATTAAGGGCTGAAGCAACTATGGCGCACCAAACTGAAGTAT
The DNA here is from genome assembly GCA_009830355.1 of Cherax destructor. Taxonomy (NCBI): domain Eukaryota; kingdom Metazoa; phylum Arthropoda; class Malacostraca; order Decapoda; family Parastacidae; genus Cherax; species Cherax destructor. The sequence continues at coordinate 61,691 of WNWK01008499.1, read as the reverse complement.
CTCCCACTACAGGAGCTGTTAATCGATCTCCTCTTAGGTCAGAGCCTGAGCAGTTTCTCGAGGCATTTGAAAACCAGGCTCGAGCATTAAGGTGGCCCGAGGAGCATTGGGCAGCATTGGTGCTTACAGTGTTGTATGGTAAGGCACAGGAGTTCACATCTGTGATGAATAATGAAGAATTTGTTAACTATCGGGTGGTTAAAACTACGGTTCTTGGGGCTTATCAGTGTATTCTCGCCAAGTACAGGAGGGAATTCAAATTGGGGAAACATCAGCTGGGTCAGTCTCACGTAGACTTTGTAAGACAGCAGTCGAAAGTCTTTACCAAGTGGTACAACGCGAGTGGTGTCGCCAACTTTTCTGACTGGGTGCAGTTACTTTTGGTGGATAACCTGCTGGAATCTGTTGGACCAGAGGTTAGAATCTTTCTTGAAGATCATTCGTTGAGCACTGCATTGGAAACAGCCAGACTGGCTGACACTTTTGAGACTAACTGCTCCTTGTCCGAGTGGTTTAATCTTTCTTCCCAACAGCCTGGCATGAGTAGAGATCCGCGCAGACGAGTTCCTGACTGGAATACGAAGTGGCAGGACAAAGATGAACAACGACGCCAATCAACTAAGACACCTTGTGAGCCACGATATCAAACTCACGGCCAACCTGGTGAGCGACATCAAACTCAAGCACAAAACGGTGAACAACGACGTCAGTACACAAAGTAGCGCCAACCACAAAATCAGCAGGGAGCCAAACTAAAACACGAGGTAACTTGTTTTCGTTGCCATAAACCCGGTCAAACTGCCCAGTTAAGCCCCAACCCGTAGGTAAAATAAAAATCCTTCCTTTTGAGATGAACCAGAAACAGTACATCCCACATCTTCCTTCAGGAGAATGAAAAGAAAACGGAAGTAATAACTTTTAGGGATACCAGAGCTTATTGTTCCCTTATAAGAGAGGGAGTACTTCCCCTCTCTGAAAAAACGTCATTGAACTTATCAGTTCTTTTAGAATCATTTGGAAGAGCAGTATTTTCTGTCCCTTTACGTAGAATATACGTGCAGAGTAAATATTACACTGGATATTTGACTGTAGGTGTATCTGGGGAATTTCCTATGAAAAATGCTGTGTTATTACTGGGTAATAAATAACATTATTAATTCTACAAAATGTCCAGAAACTATAGTGACTAATTCTTCTTCGATGTTGGCCATAACTCGGGCAAAATCCCAAGGGATGTCTGTTGAGAATGCTGACCCATCCTTGGACGACTCTGGTCTAGGACTAGACAATATGTTTTACGAGGAAAACTGGCCAGAGCCTCATAAATTTAGTGAACAGACCCAGATCAAGCCTTCCTATTCCAGGGTTGCAGGATTGCCGGATATCCATGCCTGAGGGACTGTCCTTTCGGAAAGAACAACTAAAAGATCCTTCCTTGAATTTCGCTTTTCAGGCAGCCATGGGTGAATCCCACTCAGATCACCTAGTCAAATATAAAATTAAACATTATTTATTGATCTGCACAGAGACTGGTAAGGAGGTAGAGTGAAGGCAAAAGACAGATAGATTGGTAGTTTCCTAAAAAGTTTAGATCACAAATATTTAATATAGCCCACAATTTTTCGTTAGGAGTACACTTAGGAATTACCAAAATCTTGAATTGAATTGAATACTAAAAGAATTTTACTGGCCCAAAATAAAGCAAGATGTGAAAAATCACATCCGCTGTTGTAGGGAATGTCAGCTAGTAGAAAACCATGGAAACCCCAATAAATCTGCACCACTCCATTCCATACCTGCAGACGGAGAACCGTTTGCAGAGCTAATCATTGAGTGTGTGGGTCCATTACCTAAGTCCAAGTCTAGAAACCAGTATTTGTTCACTTGCTTCCAAGCTTGCCCTTGCAACTGCCCTTAAAAGCAGTTTGCAGTTGAAATTCTCGGGTATTACAACTCTTCACGAAGCCTTCCTTGTCACATTCATCAATGATGAGGAAGCAGAAAAAGTCCTTTCACCACCTGCTATCAAGACCCTTGATGATCAAGGCTTTGCTCTCTCAACATCACCATTTATGCGAGCAAAACGATCTGTGTTTATGAAGCGACTTGATAAACTCATCACCTCCATATCCACTGACGAAATCGATTGAAGATCTGAACGATTGGGCTGAATTAGAAGGTGTGATAAAGATCCCCAATGCTTCATCAATGCTAAAAATCGCATTTATAGACGTGAACATGGCTACCAGAGCTCTCTCAGATGGTCTGGCTGTCTCCTACTACATCAACCCCAGTCAACTTGAACCTGAACGATTCAAACAAATTTCACCCTGCTGGACATGTTTCTCTTATAGTCACTCTACCAATGAATGTCATGTGAAGAACAAGAAGATATGTTCCACCTGTGGGTCTGAAGGTCACGACTTTCGCTCCTGCTCCTCAACTACTGCTCCTACCTGGATCAACTGTAAGAGTGATCACCATACTCTGGCAGCCAAATGTCCTGTTCGTAAGGATCCTTTCCAAGAAATTAAAGGAAGACCTTAAGAAAACACCAGGTAACTCTCCAACTTATGCTGCAATAACCAAACTCCAGTCTACAACCACCAAGATCCTGCAAGCCACTCAACAGCCGCCACCAGCATCACCACCTACCGCTCCTCTGCCTGACGACATCTCCACGAAAATTTACTACTGTCTGATGTTTGCTCACATGAACAATGCAGCTCAACCAGGATCCTTCAACACATCTATAAAGGAACTTCTTGCCCTCAACAATATGCCAGCATTCAACTTCCCAACAAGTTCTCCTTCAACTGATATTTTAAAGATGATTCCAAAAGTCGTCAGCTTTGCTGCACCAGATGACTTGCAAGAATTGCTGATTGAAGACGACACTTGCTCTACTACAGCCTCCACCAATGAGAGTTCACCTCCACCTCGCACCACCACCACTACCAAGAACCAATCAACTGCCTCCCTGGCAGTTGAGACACAGCCACTCCCCACCAATGAGAAGCCTTCATCTGGTACTGCCACGAACAAATCACCGACCACCTCTACAATGCATACATCGACATCCACCTAACACCCGACTCCACCACTACCAGGACCTGTAACTCGTTCTGCCTCGGCCCAAGCATACAACCCATCCACTGCTGCTCCTAACACATCTACTACAACTGTTCCAGATGATAATGTGGGGGTGCACTTCTACACTGGTATTAACTTTGTCACCAGTCACCAATACTCCAACACAATGTTTGCCAAGGAACTTATCCAGCGTCTTCAGGATGGAACTGTCAAGTTTACCCTTGACCCTGGCTACACCTACACCATCTCACACATACTAGACGATCTCCAACAAGAAACCAAACTCCCTTTTGAACTTGACTTCATCACTAGAAAGAAATTCAAGTCTCTTGGGAATGGCTCTCCTACTGATCAGACACTAGTCCTCACTACTTCTCCCGCCTCCAAGCTCCAGTAATCAACACATCACTGTGCAGTGTGACTGCCTTCTCAACATTCCTGCCTGCTGAGCCGCCCTCTTCGCTCATGGGGGCCATGTACCACCGTCCACCAACCTCTCCATCAACACCTGCAGTACATCAGTACCACTTGTTCCACAGTGGTTGGGCCACTGATCTTTTTACCCTCCTCTCCTCACCCACCCCATCCTTTTCCAGTATTTCCATCCTTCCCCTTCCTTCTTCCTTCCCCATCTCACCGATGTTTCGGTCATCAAGTGGAAGTATTTGTTCACTATTATGGACATAGCTACTAGGTATCCAGAAGCGGTCCCAATGCGCAGTATCAATTCCAAAGCCATTCCTAAAGCCCTAACTAAATTTATATCCTATTTTGGCATTCTTAAGTTCATCCAGAGTGACCAGGGTACTAATTTGTACTGCCAAAGCGTTTAGGGAAGCTTTAACTAGGCTAGGAATAACTCATAAATTATCCACTGCCTATCATCCTCAGTCCCAAGGCGCCTTGGAAAGATTTCATCAAACATTAAAATCCATGATGAGAACTCATTGCATGAATTTCCCTACAGACTGGGATGAATAACTTCCTCTGTTGCTATTCACAATGAGAGAAACTGTGCAGGAGTCCCCAGGGTACAGTCCGTTTGAGCTAATCTTCGGGCACAACGTACAAGGTCCTCTGCGAGTGCTCAGGGAAGGATGGATGGGAGAACAGGCCTACATAACACTCTACAACGCTTCTTCAAGGTTGCAGGTGGCACGTCAGTTGGCTAAGGCTAACTTAAAAGCTGCTCAAAACACTATGAAACAGAGGTATGACAGACACTTAAAGTTTCGCTCCTTCCATCCAGGACACAAGGTGCTGGGGCAGGAGCCTATACCTGGCCACACCTTAAAAGCTAGATTTACGGGATCTATGCAAATTGTAAGTAAACTATCTGGTGTAAATTATGTGGTAGTTCCCCTTGATAAACCCTCAAAGAGTAAAACCTACCATATAAATCAGATTAAAATATTAATGTTCCAAATAAAGTCCCAGTAATGACTCTGTCCTCTGCCTCTGTAGACGACCCTGATTCCTTGCACACCATTCCCGAAATTCAAGTAAAGCTTCCCAATTCTGTCCTCAAGGACCCTAGCCCTTTAATGATGGGGCTGTCTAAGAATCAAATAATAAGTTTAACAGCACTCTTACAATCTTACCCTGACATATTTTCGAATGTCCCGAAAAAATGTACACTAGGATATCATAATGTAGATACTGGAAACTCTAAACCTATTAAACTCTCCTCATACAAGGCTATTTCAGCAGAAGGTAGCATTTCTGTTAGAACACGGATTAGTGAAGGAGTCATCTAGTCCGTGGGCTTCACCGTGCATCCTTGTTAAGAAGTCTGATGGAGGTTTTCGAATGTGTACAGACTACCGGAAGGTGAATGAAGTCACTATTCCAGATGCCGTAGATGACGTAGTGGACTTTGTGGGTAAGGCTACTTTTGTGTCTAAACTCGACCTCCTTAAAGGTTACTATCAGGTACCTGTGACAGACAAGGCGAAGGAAATCTCTGCCTTCGTAATTCAAGGTCATTATCAATACACAGTAACCCCATTCGGGATGCGGAACTCGCCGGCATTGTTCCAAAAGCTTATCCATCAGGCTATTAAAGGACTTGAAGGCACGGCAGCTTGTCTAGATGATATCGTAGAGGTATCTGATACATGGGACCAACGGCAGCTTATCTAGATGATATCGTAGAGGTTTGATATATAGGACCAACGGGAGCTTATCTAGATGATATCGTAGAGGTATCCGATACATGGGACCAACATATCTCCAGACTTTAAGTTCTCTTTGAAAAATTTCAGAGTTTCCAGTTAACTGTTAATTTATATAAGTCACCTTTTGGCCAATCTTTTATTACGTTTTTAGGCCATGAAGTAGATAGTGTTAAAGTGGCCTCTAAATATGCTAAAATCCTTGCTATTATTAATTATATAAGAACATAAGAAAGAAGGAGCACTGCAGCAGGCCTACTGGCCCATGCGAGGCAGGTCCAAGTCTCCCACCGGCTTAAGCCAATGCCCCGACCCAGCCAGGTCAGGTTACATTCACTTAAGGAAGGAGCACGGCATCTGACCTAGTAGCACAAGCTAGTCAGCACCAACTCACACCCACCCGCACCCACTCATATATTTATCTAGCCTATTTTTAAAACTACACAACGTTTTAGCCTCTATAACTGTACTCGGGAGTTTGTTCCACTCATCGACAACTCTATTACCAAACCAATGCTTTCCTATATCCTTCCTGAATCTGAATTTATCCAACTTAAAGCCATTGTTGACTTAGAGGAAGACGTTGATTTTCACCTCCAGCCTCCTTCCGCTTACTCCTCTCAGACGTCCGTCCACGATGATCTCTGTCCTTACCAAGCTGCTCAGAAGAAAAGTTAAAGGCCACTCGGTCAAGGAGCGGTTGGCCTAAAATTTCTCAGCAAGCCTAGATGCCTCTAATGCAGATGCTACTGAATGTTCTTCTAAAAACACCCGAACCTTTGGTCCAACTGACATAAGAAGGTTTTCAAGAAGGTCTAGTTTCATTAAGCTACTAAAATTAGTGACACCAGTGGCTTTGTACCATTTTGTGAAGATTTTAGATTGTCCACGAACAAAGTCCACGTCGGACTGACACAATTGACGCTTGCTCTTTTTGAATTATCGTCTATATTTGGCGGGAATGTACTGAGTACAGTTACTTTCACAACGTCGTAATTAGAGAATTCATCATCAATCAAAGCAGGTGTAAATAATGCTGTATGGACGAGTGCTGCCCAATGCTCGAATGGTCATCGGAAGGGTCGAGGCTGATTTTCAAAAGACTCGAAAAATTGTTCAGGTTCAGAATCAGAAAACCAAGGTACTAGCGACACGGATTTCTGAACACTGAAATTGTCAACCACAGTATGCTGAAACTGCCTCCTCTCCTTCTTTATATCAAACTCATCCTTAGCAAATACCCATTTCTCCTGTTTCCCCAAATAGCTGTTGGTTCCTTTGCTCAAGAGTTTGTCCTTCCACATTACGAAGCGGGGATCGGCAGAAACCTCAGTTTGGAATGCCAGGTTACTCGAGGGAACCTTTAATTTGTTGCGTATACACTCACGAAGCTGTGCACCAGTAAGAGTTCGTTGATACTCTATACCAATAGAACGAACAATTCTCCAGAAGCGTTGTAGTGATAGTCAGGGCAAGTATTGCAGTGTATATTCAGACACTAATCACCTAACATGTGTCGGTGGCTTAACCCACTATAACAAAACGGTGATTGCACTACGGTCAACGCAACACGAAGCAATAGCACAGAACGACTTGCAGGATGCAACCCAATACTGAAGGCAGACTCGTACAGATAATATGGAGACACAAACTCCCGGCCTGGCACCCAAATTACGAGCATAGGTGTACATATTTGCCAGCACACCATCCCGTAGCACGATAACCAAACTTGCAAAAAGGCAGCAGAGAGAATAAATGGTTGTATTTCTCTCACCTAAATAAGCTGATATTTACAGTGTATATAACCTTATGTACAGTATTTGCAACTGTGTACAATGAGGCGAGTGTGAGCACAAGACACGGTGATGACCATAGCGACCGTCTGTGAAGACAAATCTGCCAAAGCTGCTTCACGAGCGGCGTCCCACGTCCCTTCACAGCTTTGAAGGGCTTCCTTGTGATATCCGGCTTGAACCAAGGTACTGCTATAACGATGGTGTCCCATCTATCTAAACCCGTAGCATCTGGGTTGTTGGGAGGGAGACATACCTATATCGGTGTGTAACATACGCCGAAAATAATGCAACATACTTTTAGCATACCACAAGGCAGCATCTGGGGGTAGGGTGCAGCAGGCAACATCAGCAGGGACTGGAGTGTAACAGGCAACATTAGTGGCTGGGGTGTAACAGTCAGCATCAAGTGACAGGAAGCACCACAGGCTAGTGTGTGACAGGCAGCACCACTGGCTGATGTGTGACAGGCAGCACCACTCGCTGGTGTGTGACAGGCAGCACCACTCGCTGGTGTGTGACAGGCAGCACCACTCGCTGGTGTGTGACAGGCAGCACCACTCGCTGGTGTGTGACAGGCAGCACCACTCGCTGGTGTGTGACAGGCAGAACCACTCGCTGGTGTGTGACAGGCAGCACCACTCGCTGGTGTGTGACAGGCAGCACCACTCGCTGGTGTTTGAGAGGCAGCACCACTCGCTGGTGTGTGAGAGGCAGCAACACAGGCTGGGGTGTGAGAGGCAGCAACACAGGCTGGGGTGTGAGAGGCAGCAACACAGGCTGGGGTGTGAGAGGCAGCAACACAGGCTGGGGAGCAGAGGCAGCAACACAGGCTGGGGTGTGAAGGCAGCAACACAGGCTGGGGTGTGAGAGGCAGCAACACAGGCTGGGGTGTGAGAGGCAGCAACACAGGCTGGGGAGAGACAGGCAGCAACACAGGCTGGTGTGTGAGAGGCAGCAACACAGGCTGGGGTGTGAGAGGCAGCAACACAGGCTGGGGTGTGAGAGGCAGCAACACAGGCTGGGGTGTGAGAGGCAGCAACACAGGCTGGGGTGTGAGAGGCAGCAACAGCAGGCTGGGGTGTGAGAGGCAGCAACACAGGCTGGGGTGTGAGAGGCAGCAACACAGGCTGGGGTGTGAGAGGCAGCAACACAGGCTGGGGTGAGAGGCAGCAACACAGGCTGCGGTGTGATAGGCAGCAACACAGGCTGGGGTGTGAGAGGAAGCAACAGAGGCTGGGGTGAGAGGCAGCAACACAGGCTGGGGTGTGAGGGCAGCAACAGGCTGGGTGTGAGAGGCAACAAACAGGCTGGGGTGTGACAGGCAGCAACAAGGCTGGGTGTGACAGGCAGCAACACAGGCTGGGGTGGAGAGGCAGCAACACAGCTGGTGTGTGAGAGGCAGCAACACAGGCTGGGTGTGAAGGAAGCAACACAGGCTGGGTGTGACAGGCACAAGCAGCAGGCTGGTGTGTGACAGGCACAACACAGGCTGGTGTGTGAAGGAGCAACACAGGCTGGGGTTTGAGAGGCAGCAACACAGGCTGGGGTGTGAGAGAGCAGCAAGCAGGCTGGTGTGGAAGGCAGCAACGCAGGCTGGGGTGTGAGCAGGCAGCAACACAGGCTGGGGTGTGAAGGCAGCAACACAGGCTGGAGTGTGACAGGCAGCAACACAGGCTGGTGTGCGACAGGCAGCAACACAGGCTGGGGTGTGAGGCAGCACACGGCGGTGAGAAACACAGGCTGGGTGTGACGAGGCAGCAACACAGGCTGGATGTGACAGGCAGCAACACAGGCTGGGTGTGAGAGGCACAACACAGGCTGGGGTGTGACAGGCAGCAACACAGGCTGGGGTGTGAAGGCAGCAACACAGGCTGGTGTGTGAGGCAGCAACACAGGCTGGGGTGTGAGGCAGCAACACAGGCGAGCAGCAACACAGGCTGGGTGTGAGAGGCACCACCTTAACAGAGGCTGGGGTGTGAGAGGCAGACCTTAACAGCACCAGGCTGGGGTGTGAAGGCAGCAACACAGGCTGGGTGTGAGAGGCAGCAACACAGGCTGATTTGTGACAGGCAGAACAAGGCTGGGTGTGAAGGCAGCAACACAGGCGGGGTGTGAAGGCAGCAACACAACTGGGTGTGAGAGGAAACACACGGAAGGCTGGGGTGTGAAGGCAGCAACACAGCTGGGGTGTGAAGGCAGCAAAAAACTGGGGTGAGAGGCAGCAACACAGGCTGGGGTGTGAGAGGCAGCAACAAGCTGGGGTGTGAGAGGCAGCAACACAGCTGGGTGTGACAGGCAGCAACACAGGCTGGGGTGTGAAGGCAGCAACACAGGCTGGTGTGTGAGGCAGCAACACAGGCTGGGTGTGACAGGCAGCAACACAGGCTGGGGTGTGAAGGCAGCAACACAGGCTGGTGTGTGAGAGGCAGCAACAAGGGGTGGAGGGTGTGGGAGGCAGCAACACAGGCTGGGTGTGAAGGCAGCAACACAGGCTGGTGTGTGAGAGGCAGCAACACAGCTGGTTGTGACAGGCAGCAACACAGGCTGGGGTGGAGGCAGCAACACAGGCTGGGGTGTGAAGGCAGCAACACAGGCTGGGGTGTGACAGGCAGCAACACAGGCTGGGGTGTGAACAGCTGGGAGGGCAGCAACACAGGCTGGGTGTGACAGGCAGCACACAGGTGGGGTGTGAAGGCAGCAACACAGGCTGGGGTGACAGGCAGCAACACAGGCTGGGGTGTGAGAGGCAGCAACACAGGCTGGGGTGTGAGGCAGCAACACAGGCTGGGGGTGAGGGCAGCAACATGGTGAGGCAGCAACAAGGTGGGTGGAAGGCAGCAACCAGGCTGGGGTGTGAAGGCAGCAACACAGGCTGGGGTGTGAGAGGCAGCAACACAGGCTTGGGTGTGACAGGCAGCAACACAGGCTGGGGTGTGAAGGCAGCAACAGAGGGGGGTGTGAGAGGCAGCAACACAGGCTGGTGTGTGAGAGGCAGCAACACAGGCTGGGGTGTGAAGGCAGAACACAGGCTGGGTGGAGAGGCAGCAACAAGGCTGGGGTGTGAGAGGCAGAACACAGGCTGGTGTGTAGAGCAGCAACACAGCTGGGTGTGAGGCAGCAACACAGGCTGGGTTGAGAGGCAGCAAGCTGGGTGTGAGAGGCAGAACAAGGCTGGATGTAAGAACACAACACAACTGGGTGAGAGGCACAACACAGGCTGGGTGTGGAGAGCAACACAGCTGGGTGTGAAGCAACACAGGCTGGGTTGAAGGCAGCAACACAGGCTGGGGTGTGAGAGGAGCAACAAGGCTGGTGAAGCAGCAACAAGGTGGTGTGAGAGGCAGCAACGGCTGGGTGTGAGAGGCAGCAAACAGGCTGGTGTGAAGGCAGCAACACAGGCTGGGTGTGACAGCAAACAGGCTGGGTGGAGGCAGCAACACAGCTGGGTGTGAAGGCAGCAACACAGGCTGGGTTGAGAGGAAGCAAAGGCTGGGTGTGACAGGCACAACGCGGCTGGGTGTGACAGGCAAACAGGCTGGTGTGTGAAGGAGCAACACAGGCTGGGGTTTGAAGGCAGCAACCAGGCTGGTGTGAGGCAGCAACCAGCTGGTGTTGAGAGGAGCAACCAGGCTGGGTGTGAGGCAGCAACACAGGCTGGGGTGAAGAGCAACACAGGCTGGTGTGAAGGCAGCAACACAGGCTGGGTGGACAGGCAGAACACAGGCTGGGGTGTGAGGCAGAACCAGGCTGGGTGTGAAGGCGCAACACAGGCTGGTGTGAAGGCAGCAACACAGGCTGGGTGTGACAGGCAGCAACACAGGCTGGGGTGTGACAGGCAGCAACAAGGCTGGGGTGTGAAGGCAGCAACACAGGCTGGTGTGAGAGGCACAACACAGGCTGGTTGAGAGCAGCAACACTGGGGTGTGAAGGCAGCAACAGGCTGGGGTGTGACAGGCGCACACAGCTGGGGTGTGACAGGCACAACACAGGCTGGGTTGAAGGCAGCAACACAGGTGGTGTGAGGCAGCAAGGTGGTAAGACAGGCAGCACAAACTGGGGTGTGAAGCAGCACACAGGCTGGTGTGAAGGCAGCACACAGGCTGGGTGTGAGAGGCAGCAACGGTGGGGGTGAAGCAACAGGCTGGGTGAAGGCAGCAACCAGCTGGTGTGACAGGCGCAACACAGGCTGGGTGGAAGGCACAACACAGGCTGGGGTAACAGGAGGCAGAACAGGCTGGTGTGAGAGGCAGCAACGAGGGTGTGAGGCGCAACACAGGCTGGGTGTGAGAGGCAGCAACACAGGCTGGGTGTGAAGCACAACCAGGTGAGAGCGCAACAAGGGTGTGAGAGGCAGCAACAAGGCTGGGGTTGAGAGGCAGCAACACAGGCTGGATGTGGAGGCAGCAACAAGGCTGTGTGAAGGCAGAACACAGGCTGGGGTGTGAAGGCAGCAACACAGGCGGGGTGTGAAGGCAGCAACACAGCTGAGGTGTGAAGGAGAACACAGGCTGGGTGTGAAGGCAGCAACACAGGCGGGGTGTGACAGGCACAAACAAACTGGGGTGTAAGGCAGCAACACAGGCTGGGGTGTGAGAGGCAGCAACAAAGCTGGGGTTGAAGGCAGCAACACAGCTGGGGGTACAGGCAGCAACACAGGCTGGGGTGTGAGGGCAGCAACACAGGCTGGGTGTGAGAGGCAGCAACACAGGCTGGGTGGACAGGCAGCAACCAGGCTGGGGTGTGAAGGCACAACAAGGCTGTGTGTGAGAGGCAGCAACACAGGCTGGGGTGTGACAGGCAGCAACACAGGCTGGGGTGTGAGAGGCACAACCAGGCTGGTGTGTGAGAGGCAGCAACACAGGCTGGGTGTGAAGGCAGCAACACAGGCTGGGGTGTGAGAGGCAGCAACACAGGCTGGGGTGTGAGAGGCAGCAACACAGGCTGGTTGTGACAGGCAGCACACAGGCTGGGGTGTGAAGGCAGCAACACAGGCTGGGGTGTGAGAGGCAGCAACACAGGTGGGGTGTGAAGGCAGCAACACAGGCTGGGGTGACAGGCAGCAACACAGGCTGGGGTGTGAAGGCAGCAACACAGGTGGGGTGTGAAGGCACAACACAGGCTGGGGGTGAAGGCAGCAACAAGGCTGGGGTGTGAGAGGCAGCAACGCAGGCTGGGGTGTGAGAGGCAGCAACACAGGCTGGGGTGTGAGAGGCAGCAACACAGGCTGGGTGTGACAGGCAGCAACACAGGCTGGGGTGTGAGAGGCAGCAACATAGGGGGTGTGAGAGGCAGCAACACAGGCTGGTGTGACAGGCAGCAACACAGGCTGGGGTGTGAAGGCAGAACAAGGCTGGGTTGAGAGGCAGCAACACAGGCTGGGTGGAAGGCAGCAACACAGGCTGGGGTGTGATAGAGCAGCTGGGAACACAGGCTGGGTTGAGAGGAAGCAACGCAAGCTGGGGTGTGAGAGGCAGGAACGAAGGCTGGTATGTAAGAAGCAGCAACACAGACTGGTGTGTGAGGAGAGGCAGCAACACAGGCTGGGGTGTGCGAAGCAGCAACACAGACTGAGGTGTGAGAGGCAGCAACACAGGCTGCGGTGTGATAGGCAGCAACACAGGCTGGGGTGTGAGAGGAAGCAACAGAGGCTGGGGTGCGAGAGGCAGCAACAGAGGGTGGGGTGTGAGAGGCAGCAACACAGGCTGGGTTGTGAGAGGCAGCAAAACAGGCTGGGGTGTGACAGGCAGCAACACAGGCTGGGATGTGACAGGCAGCAAAACAGGCTGGGGTGGGACAGGCAGCAACACAGTCTGGTGTGTGAGAGGCAGCAACACAGGCTGGTGTGTGAGAGGAAGCAACACGGCTTGGGTGTGACAGGCACCAACGCAGGCTGGTGTGTGACAGGCAGCAACACAGGCTGGTGTGTGAGAGGAAGCAACACAGGCTGGGGTTTGAGAGGCAGCAACGCAGGCTGGGGTGTGAGAGGCAGCAACGCAGGCTGGTGTGTGAGAGGCAGCAACGCAGGCTGGTGTGTGACAGGCAGCAACACAGGCTGGGGGGTGAGAGGTAGCAACACAGGCTGGTATGTGACAGGCAGCAACACAGGCTGGTGTGCGACAGGCAGGAACACAGGCTGGGGTGTCAGAGGCAGAAACACAGGCTGGTGTGTGACAGGCAGCAACACAGGCTGGGATGTGACAGGCAGCAACACAGGCTGGGTTGTGACAGACAGCAACACAGGCTGGGGTGTGACAGGCAGCAACATAGGCTGGGGTGTGACAGGCAGCAACACAGGCTGGGTTGTGAGAGGCAGCAACACAGGCTGCGGTGTGAAAGGCAGCAACACAGGCTGGTGTGTGACAGGCAGCAACACAGGCTGGGGTGTGAGAGGGATCACACTGGTAACTCAGAAGTTATCACGCGCTAATTAATTGCATATGCAAATAAAATCCCATAAGTCAAGATGAAAATTTAAATTCGCCTCTATATTTCATGTACCATTTGACTATGAGGAACGAGACTGGTGACAGCGCCAGCAATTATGACTCCTGTGTAAGGTGTTCCTTAGGCGAAGTTTTCCTCTATTGTAATTAGTGAATGACTTGGTGTTTGTTATGGTTGCGTCTCCAGCGTTCAACGGAACTCTTACGTCTTTATGTGAGTACGTAAGACGGTGCAGCAGCGCTCCAGGTGGCTTAGTGTGTTCACCGGGAAAACGTAAACCCGTATGGATTATAAAGTAACTGTAAAATGGAGGTGATAATCAGGTTTGGCATATGGAAGGAGGAGAATATTTCAGTTTCCTTGGATCAAAAGTCCATCAGTAGCATCAGCTCCGCGCCCTTCCATCATCCTCTGAAGAGCAACTCCAGTTGAAGGTCAGAGAAGGAAAGTTATCCTCACATTAAGACCAGGAGACTTACTAACCCAGGATAACCCAAGACAGTGTGGCTTATCTTCATGGAGTCCCTCGATGTTATCCTCCAGGATAACCCAAGACAGTGTGGCTTATCTTCATGGACTCCCTCGATGTTATCCTCCAGGATAACCCAAGACAGTGGGGCTTATCTTCATGGACTCCCTCGATGTTATCCTCCAGGATAACCCAAGACAGTGTGGCTTATCTTCATGGAGTACCTCGATGTTATCCTCCAGGATAACCCAAGACAGTGTGGGTTATCTTCATGGAATCCCTCAATGTTATCCTCCAGGATAACCCAAGACAGTGTGGCTTATCTTCATGGAGTCCCTCGATGTTATCCTCCAGGATAACCCAAGACAGTGTGGCTTATCTTCATGGAGTCCCTCGATGTTATCCTCCAGGATCTATATGTTACTTGGTAATGAGAGGCAGCAGTTGTAATAGACTTCCTCCTAAGTTCCTCCCCGCCCGGGGCCTGCACCCGGGCCGCTTCTGTTGTGAGATAATTGCTACCGTCACATTTACAGCTGTCTGGGGGCTATACCATGTTATAGAGACCTGCTATACCATGTTATAGAGGCATGCTATACTATGTTATAGAGGCATGCTATACTATGTTATAGAGGAATGCTATACCATGTTATAGAGGCATGCTATACCACGTTATAGAGGCATGCTATACGATGTTATAGAGGCATGCTATACCATGTTATAGAGGCATGCTATACCACGTTATAGAGGCATGCTATACCATGTTACAGAGGCATGCTATACCATGTTATAGATACCTGCTATACAATTTTATAGAGGCATACTATACCATGTTACAGAGACCTGCTATACCATGTTATAGAGGCATGCTACACCATGTTACAGAGTCATGCTATACCATGTTATAGACGCATGTTATACCAAGTTATAGAGGCATGCTATACCATGTTATAGAGACCTGTTATACCATGTTATAGAGGCATGTTATACCATGTTATAGAGGCATGCTATACCATGTTATAGAGACCTGCTGTACCATGTTATAGAGGCATACTATACCATGTTATAGAGACCTGCTATACCATGTTATAGAGGCATGTTATACCATGTTATAGAGGCATGCTATACCATGTTATAGAGACCTGCTGTACCATGTTATAGAGGCATGCTATACCACGTTATAGAGACCTACTATACCATGTTATAGAGACCTGTTATACAACGTTATAGAGACCTGCTATACAACGTTATAGAGAACTGTTATACAACGTTATAGACCTGCTATACAACGTTATAGAGACCTACTATGCAACGTAATAGAGACCTGTTATACAACGTTATAGAGACGTGTTATACAACGTTATAGAGACCTGCTATACAATGTTATAGAGACCTGCTATACCACGTTATAGAGACCTGCTATACCACGTTTTAGAGACCTGTTATACAACGTTATAGAGACCTGCTATACAACGTTATAGAGACCTACTATACAACGTTATAGAGACCTACTATACAACGTTATAGAGACCTACTATACAACGTTATAGAAACCTACTATACAACGTTATAGAGACCTGCTATACAACGTTATAGAGACCTGTTATACAACGTTATAGAGACCTGCTATTCAACGTAATAGAGACCAACTATACAACGTTATAGAGACCTACTATACAACGTTATAGAGACCTACTATACAACGTTATAGAGACCTACTATACAACGTTATAGAGACTTACTATACAACGTTATAGAGACCCACTATACAACGTTATAGAGACCTACTATACAACGTTATAGAGACCTGCTATAAAACGTTATAGAGACCTTCAATACAACGTTATAGAGACCTACTATACAACGTTATAGAGACCTACTATACAACATTATAGTGACCTGCTATACAACGTTATAGAGACCTACTATGCAACGTTATAGAGACCTACTATACAACGTTATAGTGACCTGCTATACAAAGTTATAGAGACCTACTATACAACGTTATAGAGACCTACTATGCAACGTTATAGAGACCCACTATACAACGTTATAGAGACCTACTATACAACGTTATAGAGACTTACTATACAACGTTATAGAGACCCACTATACAACGTTATAGAGACCTACTATACAACGTTATAGAGACCTACTATACAACGTTATAGAGACCTTCAATACAACGTTATAGAGACCTACTATACAACGTTATAGAGACCTACTATACAACGTTATAGTGACCTGCTATACAACGTTATAGAGACGTACTTTGCAACGTTATAGAGACCTACTATACAACGTTATAGTGACCTGCTATACAACGTTATAGAGACCTACTATGCAACGTTATAGAGACCTACTATACAACGTTATAGTGACCTTCTATACAAAGTTATAGAGACCTACTATACAACGTTATAGAGACCTACTATGCAACGTTATAGAGACCTACTATACAACGTTATAGTGACCTGCTATACAACGTTATAGAGACCTACTATGCAACGTTATAGAGACCTACTATACAACATTATAGTGACCTGCTATACAAAGTTATAGAGTCCTACTATACAACGTTATAGAGACCTACTATGCAACGTTATAGAGACCTACTATACAACGTTATAGAGACCTACTATACAACGTTATAGAGACCTACTATACAACGTTATAGAGACCTACTATGCAACGTTATAGAGACCTACTATACAA
>WNWK01008499.1:0-40000 GCA_009830355.1 Cherax destructor | reverse complement strand
TTACAACAACACCTCCAGTGTACGAGGTAACTATTTACACAACACCTCCGTTCAGGTAACTATTTACAACAACACCTCCAGTGTACAGGTATATTTACAACAACACCTCATTACGAGGTAACTATTTACAACAACACCTCCTGTGTACAGGTACTATTTACAACAAACTCCAGTGTACAGGTAATATTTACAACAACACCTCCAGTTACAGGTAACTATTTACAACAACACCTCCAGTGTACGAGGTAACTATTTACAACAACACCTCCAGTTACAGGTAACTATTTACAACAACACCTCAGTGTACGGTAACTATTTACAACAACACCTCCTTTGTACAGTAACTATTTACAACAACACCTCAGTGTCAGGTACTATTTCAACAACACCTCCAGTGTACGAGTAACTATTTACAACAACACCTCCGTGTACGAGGTAACTATTTACAACAACACCTCCGTGTACGAGGTAACTATTTACAACAACACCTCCAGTGTCAGGTAACTATTTAAAACAACACCTCCAGTGTACGAGGTAACTATTTACAACAACACCTCCTGTGTACAGGTAACTATTTACAACAACACCTCCAGTGTACGAGGTAACTATTACAACAACACCTCCAGTGTACGAGGTAACTATTTACAACAACACCTCCAGTGTACGAGGTAACTATTTACAACAACACCTCCAGTGTACGAGGTAACTATTTACAACAACACCTCCAGTGTACGAGAGTAACTATTTACAACAACACCTCCAGTGTACGAGGTAACTATTTACACAACACCTCCTGTGTACGAGGTAACTATTTACACAACACCTCCTGTGTACGAGGTACTATTTACAACAACACCTCCAGTGTACGAGTAACTATTACAACAACACCTCCTGGTGTAAGAGGTAACTATTTACAACAACACTCCTGTGTACGAGGTAACTATTTACAACAACACCTCCATGTGTACGAGGTAACTATTTACAACAACACCTCCAGTGTACGAGGTAACTATTCACAACAACACCTCCAGTGTACGAGGTAACTATTACAACAACACCTCCAGTGTACAGAGGTAACTATTACAACAACACCTCCAGTGTACGAGGTAACTATTTACAACAACACCTCCAGTGTACGAGGTAACTATTTACAACAACACCTCCAGTGTACGAGGTAACTATTTACAACAACACCTCCAGTGTACGAGGTAACTATTTACAACAACACCCTGTGTACGAGGTAACTATTTACAACAACACCTCCAGTGTACAGGTAACTATTTACAACAACACCTCCAGTGTACGAGGTAACTATTTACAACAACACCTCCAGTGTACGAGGTAACTATTTACAACAACACCTCCAGTGTACGAGGTAACTATTTACAACAACACCTCCAGTGTACGAGGTAACTATTTACAACAACACCTCCAGTGTACGAGGTAACTATTTACAACAACACCTCCAGTGTACGAGGTAACTATTTACAACAACACCTCCAGTGTACGAGGTGCAATCAAGAATCTCACGTACTCGAATTTCCTTGCGCTTCTTGGGCGAAATATGGCGGCGGCACAAAGCAGTACAGTCCTTTTTAAAGTTTCGTCTTGTGTTTTAATGCGGTTGGTCATTGCGGTGACTTTAGAAGATCAGGTTGTGTCGTGTGAATGCGTTGTTGTGAAAGAAGAGTGTTTATGTGAAATCCTTTTTCAGGCTCAGTAAAACGGCTAGTGAAACTTATAAAATGCTTCAGAAAGCATTTGGCGACGAAGCATTGAGTTACAGTTGGTGCCTGTGAGGGAACCTAATACAGTATTACCTCCGAATCCTTCCTCTTAGAGGCCAGAGTTAGCCTAGACGGCAGAGAGTCGGACTCTCAATTTACAGACCGCGGTTCGAGCCCCTCATCCAACCTTCTGTTTATTCATCGACAATTGTTAATTACAACTTAATTTGAGTTCATATATATCATTAACGAAACTGCGGCTGGCCGAGGCTCGATCCCGCATCACATTGTTCCGCCCCCATGGAACTAGGATAACATTAGCGATGCTTTAACTATTACACCATGACTCCTACAAACATTAGCCTAGTGAACTAGACTTGCTTCACTAATTTCAATCTACTCCCATTTGAAGCATGAAGCATGTCTAGTTCGCTAGGCTCATGTTGTTTGTATGATTGATGGTGCAAAGGTTAGAGCATCGAGAATATTCTCCTGCTTCCCACGGGGCGGGACAAGGTGATGCGGGATCGAATCTCGGTCAGCCGCACTTTGGTAATAGTTCAGAAATCACTTGTTTCGTGATTTCATATATATATATATATATATATATATATATATATATATATATATATATATATATATATATATATATATATATATATATATATATATACATATATACATATATATACAAAACAACCACTGGGAAATAAAATGATAGCTCTAGGCCTTTCCTGCTGCAATCAATACATCATCAGGAGCTTGCAAAATTGCAGAAAGAGGAGGATGTCCGAGCATGTCCAACGATGTCCTCTTTTCTGCAATTTTGCTAGCTCCTGATGATGTGTTGATTGCAACACGAAAAGCCTAGAGCTATCATTCTACTCCCCATGGTTGTTCTGCATCCTGTATAGCTTAGTTTGCGATATTTGCTTTATATATATATATATATATATATATATATATATATATATATATATATATATATATATATATATATATATATATATATATATATATATATATATATATATATATATATATATAAATGTCGTGCCGAATAGCTAAAACTGGTCAATTAGCAAGAACTCATTTAAAATTAAGTCCTTTCCAAAATTTTCTTTTATACATTTCAAGATATATTTTTTTCATTTATGTTAATATAAAAATTAATCATTTTGTACGAAAGTAACCTTAGGAAACTTACCTAACCTTATTTTAACAAGCGCAATTTAATTTAGCCTACTCCAACTAAATACATTTTATATAAGTTTACAATAATTTAATAATAAACAAACATAATGAAATATTTTTTTTTCGTTAATTTCAGAATGATTTTTTGCGATATTATTGCATACACAAATTTTCGCTTGCTCTGTACGTTGATATTTAAGCCAAAAATCGCAGTTTTTACTTATTCGGCACGACATATATATATATTTGATGTAGTGAGGTACCACCTCTGGAACTGGACTGGGGACCCTCATCCTCAGAGAAAAGAATAAACTTACTTCAGGGAAAACTCGATTCTCCTCAGAGCATTTGAATATTTTCTTCTACCACCCCATATATTCTATTTTCTAAGTGGACTTTATTTAGAGACAAAATACATTAACAAAAATACAATTGTAAGTAGAACAACATAAATAACATCTCTGAGCGTACATCTCAAATATTTCATCCAGCTCCTGGGCGATGGACCGCGTGCCCAGAATTCTGCAGGTATTTCCCTTCTGGTTCGTAACACTGAGTCTCTGAAAGAGGAAGCTGGCCGCTCTGTGACCCTTGGTTTCTGTGATTAGTTTTTCGCCCAGCTCTCTGAAGAATTTTAGAGCACACTTGCCCCAAGCTGCAAGGGTCTCCGATCCTACTGGGATGAAGTTATAGCAAAGGGGCAGGTCTTCATATTTCTAAATCTTCTGGATCTCCCTGTAACTTGTGGTTACACCCTCTTCAGCTTCAGAGTATGGCAAGTAGGTGTCTACCAAAGTGGCGGCACAGGTATAGTCCCAGGCAATCTGCTTACCATCCTTCCTGGGTAGCATAGTGACTCCATCTGGACGCTTTTGACTTCCATCAGACCACAGTATTTGGGGTTCCCGTTGAGCTGGGCAACAGGCTGTAGCGAGACTTCTCTTCATGATGTCACTGACCTCATCATGTTTATCGTACTTCCCTTCTTATGTATGATACACGAGACCATGAAGTCCGAATTGATCTGCCATTGCCCTGCCGCAAATACACCTATGTGTGGTGAGTAGGGAGGCGGCTAGGCGGAGAGCAACACCAATCCGAATGGCCTGTGGGTCGAGTCGAGTACCCAGGGAGGAACTGGGAACAGCTTAAAAGAAATCTCCTGAATATGGTGCCGTCACCGCTAGGAGACGAGCTTTGTCCTTTCCTGAAGTATTCTTGACAAATGTGTTGGCAATTTTTTCCATGATCTGTTTAACCCAGTGGGATTATTTGTGCTCTGAGGGAGGATCTGGTCAACTGGAGGAGTCTGCCAGGGTATCCCACGCATGGCTGCTTCAATGAACCTGGGGTCTAGAGCTTCTACCACACCCTTCAAGCATTCGGAGACAATCTCCTTGACTTTCCACTGGAAGCTATGCATGACGACAGAAATGCTGGTAAAGCCACCTACATTGCCTTGCGCACCCCTATACCTCTGAGTCGCACTGGAAGAGTAGCTTGATCCCATTGCTGATTGTTATGCCTAAATACAGCTTTATAAAAATTACCTAATTATATTACATTGCGATTATCTTCATTAATAGCTATAATGAAGAGGATCAGCTTCATAATATTATCTATTCATGATCATCATCTTCATCATGTTATTATTGTTATGTGTATATATTTATGTGTTATAATTTATTATTTAGGATATGGAAGGTACACAATATGTGACGACCAATTATTAACGATTGTTGCTGGTAACACTAAGTACTGCCACTCACCTCTGTACAACCCACGTGACACGAGCTGACGTCAAGAGTGAGTTGCGTGATATTGAGTGAACGACACCTCTCTTGGTCTCGAGAAGGTCTTCCTTGCTTGCTCATTTACTTTGATTGAGAAATTATCTTAAATATAGTATTATTCTTTCAGTCTCTAGAAAGCATGAGTATTTGTGACACTTTCACTTAATGTAGAAGCTCTCCTGTGTTTAAGAGACTTCTATTACTCTGGTCGGATTACAGGTTGTTAAGCTTTGTTCGTCTCTGGCGTAGAGACACTGTAAATTTATCAATCTCTATGTGTAGAGACCCATTCTTCACTAATTGAAGGGAATATAAACTTAGTAGGTAGTAGGTTGGTAGACAACCACCCAGGGAGGTACTACCGTTCTGCCATGTGAGTGTAAAACATAAACCTGTAACTGTTTTACATGATGGTAGGATTGCTGGTGTCTTTTTTTCTGTCTCATAAACACGCTGGATAACAGGTATATCTTGCTACTTCTACTTACACTTAAGTCACACTACACAGACATGCACATGCATATATATACATACACACATCTAGGTTTTTCTTCTTTTTCTTAATAGCTCTTGTTCTTTATTTCCTCTATTTCTCCATGGGGAAGTGGAAAAGAATGTTTCCTCCGTAAGCCATGTGTGTCGAATGAGGCGACTAAAATGCTGTGAGCAATGGGCTAGTAACCCCTTTTCCTGTATACATTACTAAATATGAGAAGAAAAAAAACTTTATAAAACTTGGATGCTTGAATGTGCGTGGATGTAGTGTGGATGATAAGAATGAGATGATTACTGACGTTATGAATGAAAAGAAGTTGGATGTCTTGGCCCTAAGTGAAACAAAGCTAAAGGGGGTAGGCGAGTTTCAGTGGGAAGAAATAAATGGGATTAAGTCAGGAGTATCTGAGAGAGTTAGAGCTAAGGAAGGGGTAGCAATAATGTTGAAAGATCAGTTATGGAAGGAGAAGAGGGAATATAAATGTGTAAATTCAAGGATTATGTGGATCAAAATAAGGGTCGGATGCGAAAAGTAGGTCATAATAAGCGTGTATGCACCTGGAGAAGAGAGGAGTGTAGAGGAGAGAGAGAGATTTTGGGAGATGTTAAGCGAATGTATAGGAACTTTTGAACCAAGTGAGAGAGTAATTGTGGTAGGGGACCTAAATGCTAAAGTAGGAGAAACATGTAGAGAGGGTGTAGTAGGTAAGTTTGGGGTGCCAGGTGTAAATGATAATGGGAGCCCTTTGATTGAACTTTGTAAAGAAAGGGGCTGAGTTATAGGTAATACATATTTTAATAAAATGAGCATAAATAAGTATACAAGATATTATATAGGGCGTAATAACAGTACTTTGTTGGACTACATATTCGTAGATAAAAGACTGTTGAGTAGACTTCAGGATGTACATGTTTATAGAGGGGCCACAGATATATCAGATCACTTTTTAGTTGTAGCTACAGTGGGAGTAAAAGGTAGATGGGATACAAGGAAAATAGGAGCAGCATGTAAGAGAGAGGTGAATGTTTATAAACTAAAAGAGGAGGCAGTTAAGGTAAGATATAAATAACTATTGGAGGATAGATGGGCTAGTGAGAGTATAGGCAATGGGGTAGAAGATGTATGAGGAAGGCTTAAAAATGTAGTGTTAGAGTGTTCAGCAGAAGTTTGGGGTTACAGGAAAGTGGGTGCGGGAGGGAAGAAGAGCGATTAGTGAAATGATGATGTAAAGAGAGTAGTAAGAGAGAAAAAGTTAGCATATGAGAAGTTTTTACAAAGTAGAAGTGATGCAAAAAGGGAAGAGTTTATGGAGAGAAAAAGAGAGGTTAAAAGAGTGGTGAAGCAATGTAAAAAGAAAGGAAATGAGAGAGTGGGTGAGATGTTATCAACATCTTACCCACGAATGGATTTGACAGTTAAAAATAGGAGAGGAGAATTAGAGGAATCGGAAAGATGGAGGGAATATTTTGAGGAATTGTTAAATGTTGATGAAGATAGGGAAGCTGTGATTTCGTGTATAGGGCAAGGAGGAATAACATCTTATAGGAGTGAGGAAGAACCAGTTGTGAATGTGTGGGAAGTTTGTGAGGCAGTGGGTAGAACGAAAGGAGGTAAGGCAGCTGGGATTGATGGGATAAAGATACAAATGTTAAAAGCAAGTGGGGACTTAATTTTGGTGTAGTTGGTGCTATTATTTAATAAATGTATGGAAAAGGGTAAGGTACCTAGGGATTAGCAGATACTCTACGTGCATAGATTCAGTGTATAAAGGCAAAGGGGACAAAAGAGAGTGCAAAAATTATAAGGGAATAAGTCTGTCGAGTATACCTGGTAAAGTGAATAGTAGAGTTATTGTTATAAGAATTAAGAGTAAGATAGCAGATGAACAAGGAGGCTTTAGGAAAGGTAGGGGGTGTGAAGACCAAGTCTTTAGAGTGAAACATATAGGTGAACAGTATTTAGATAAGGGTAAAGAGGTTTATGACGCATTTATGAATTTGGAAAAGGCGTATGACAGGGTGGATAGGGGAGCAATGTGGCAGATGCTGCAGGAGTATGGAATAGGAGGTAGGTTACTAAAAGCAGTGAAGAGTTTTGAAGAGGATAGTGAGGCTCAGGTTAAAGTGTATAGGAGAGAGAGGGAGATTATTTCACAGAAAAAGTAGGCCTTAGACAGGGATGTGTGATGTCACCATGGTTGTTCAATATATTTATAGATGGGGTTGTAAGAGAAGTGAATGCTCTGGTGTTGGCAAGAGGTTTGAGGTTAAAAGATAAAGAATCTAACACAAAGTGGGAGTTGTCACAGTTGCTCTTTGATTATGACACTGTGCTTTTGGGAGATTCTGAAGAGAAGTTGCAGAGGTTGGTGGATGAGTTTAGTAGAGTATGTAAAAGAAGAAAATTAAAAGTGAATTTAGGAAAGAGTAAGGTGATGAGGATAACAAAAAATTAGGTAACGAAAGACTGGATTTCAGATTGGAGGGAGAGAGTAAAGAGAAGGTGAATGTATTCAGATATTTAGGAGTGGACGTGTCAGCAGATGGGTCTATGAAGGATGAGGTGAATCATAGAATTGATGAGAGGTAAAGGGTGAGTGGTGCACTTAGGAGTCTGTGGAGACAAAGAACTTTGTTCGTGGAAGCAAAGAGGGGAATGTATGAGAGCATAGTTATACCAATGTTCATATATGGGTGTGAAGCATGGGTGGTGAATGTTGCAACAAAGAGAAGGCTGGAGGCAGTGGAGATGTCATGTCTGAGGGCAATGTGTAGTGTGAATATAATGCAGAGAATTCGTAGTTTGGAAATTAGGAGGAGGTGCGGAATTGCCAAAACTATTATCCAGAGGGCTGAGGAGCGGTTGTTGAGGTGGTTTGGACATGTAGAGAGGATGGAACAAAACAGAATGTCTTCGAGAGTGTATAAATTTGTAGTGGAGGGAAGGCGGGGTAGGGGTCGGCCTAGAAAAGGTTGTAGGGAAGGGGTAAAGGAGGTTTTGTGTGTGAGGGGCTTGGACTTCCAGCAAGCATGCGTGAGCTTATTGATAGGAGTGAATGGATACAAATGGTTTTTAGGACTTGACGTGCTGTTGGAGTGTGAGCAAGGTAACATTTATGAAGGGATTCAGGGAAACTGGCAGGCCGGACTTGAGTCCTGGAGATGGGAAGTACAGTGTCTGCACTCTGAAGGAGGGGTGTTAATGTTGCAGTTTTATAACTGTAGTGTAAGCACTCCTCTGGCTAGACAGTGATGGAGAGAATGATGATGAAAGTTTTTTTTCTTTTATCGGGCCACCCTGCCTTGGTGGGAAACGGCCGATGTGTTAATAAAAAATAAAATGATAAACTTAGTAAGGTATTAGCATTTACTATGTCTGGAAGTGTGGAGACTAGATATTGCTTGTATATATAATTTAAGTAATGGAGGGAAAATAAATGGAAATATCCTCCTGTTCTTCTGCTATTATCAAAATACTAATAGATTGTATCAATTATCTTATTTTGATTCTATGTATGTATTCAATAGTGTTCATTGCAGGATGCCTTTGTAAAATAAGCCTTTTTTATCATTAAGAGTTCTATGTAGATATATTTACATTATAACTTTAAAATACATTATTAAATTGTCTTAAGTATTCTTGAGATTATAACGCATAATACGTTATATTAAAGATATATTTCATAAAGTTTTCGATCTCCTCAATTATACTAAAATGGAATCTTCACAATAAAGCTTGAATTATATAATCATATATAATTTCTTATTAGGATTTTCCATGGGTATATTTCTTACTGAAAATCCCCTAGACTCATGCCAAATAGTTTACAAATCCTATAGCATATCGTATTAGTGATCTTCCAGTGACAGATTCAGTGCCTTCTTAATGATAAGATCACAGTAAACAGGTGATATCACAATATGCAGAACAACACCCACATTATCAAGGAACTGTAAAAAATAAAAATCAACAGGAGGACATATAAGGAACGCGACTACACTTCACAGTTACCTTACAACACCTGATTTTTTATGATGATGTAAGTGAAACAGCTTATATTCTACCCAAGCATTAAGAAATTTAACTTGTCTATTGTATTTTAAATTCTTCCCAAATTTTATTAATTATAAATGAATCCAATTTGTATAGCCCAGAAGCTATATTCATATTATTTTCAAAAGTATTTTTTTTATGGAACTTGATTCTATTGTATATCTCTCGACAATAGACTTGATAGATACAACCTTCTCAGCCTTTTGAAAATCAGTTGGATGGTTAAAATTTCTCACATGAATAAACGGTGCATTAGAATCTTGTCCAGTTCTATATTTATGTTGCTTTAATCTTAGTTCAAGACTTTTACCGCGTTTGATCATTATAAACTTTATCACATATTTTACAAGGAATCTTATAGACACAACCCTCAGTATTTCTGGGGGAATATTTTATCAAAAGTTTTTTACCTGTATCAAGATTTTTAAATACAACTTTGATATTTAAATTCTTAAGAAGGGAAGGCATATCAACTAAGTTTTCATAGTAAGGAAGAATCAACATTTTCTTAGTTGAATAAGGTTGGTTGTCCCTTTTTGAATTGTAGAAAGTATTTCTGGCATTTTTAAAAGATTTATCAATTAAGTTTCTTGGGTATTTTAGATCATTAGCTATTTCATAAATTTTCAAGATTTCTTCATCTATGAATTCTGGGCTGCAAATACGTAAAGCTCTCTAAAACATTGATGATAATACAGAGTTTAACTTTATCTTGATGTGAATAATAAAAGCGTACATAGGAACAGTTATTCGTTGGTTTTCTGCCAATTTTAAATTTAAAATCATGAATCATGGTTCCTCTTAATAACTAAAACATCTAGAAAAGGCAGTGAGTTATTTGTTCAAATTCAACAGTAAATTTTATGGAGTGAGTTAGATTATTTAATTTAACAAGGAAATGGTTTATATCTATATTCTTAGGCATAAGACATAAAATATCATCAGCATATCTACACTACTTAGCTCTTCTAGGAATTATTTTGTTAATAAATCTTATCTCAAAATATTCCACACTCAAATTACTATGGACAGATGAGAGAGGATTTCCCATCGTCATACCAATCTTTTGAGTGTAAAATTCGCCATTAAACACAAACTTTGCATCAACAATACAAAGTTTAATACGTTTAATGATAGTAGGAACTGGCAATGGTAGATCGTAATTAATAAGTTCTTCAGGTAGGAAACTTAATAAATCATCAACTGGAACTTTTGTAAACATAGAATTAACATAAAAACTAACCATATTGAAATAATTTAAATCAGTCAAGCTGCTTAATTTATCCACCAAATCTATATTATTTTTTACATTAAAATTAAATTTTTTTCCGACAATTGCGCTCAAAATTTCTACTAGTCCTTTAGATAATTTATAAAAACTGAACCTATGGAGCTAATAATAGATCTGGCTGGATTACCTGGTTTGTGTTTTTATTAATCCATACATAAAGATTAAAGATGGATTAGTTGAACTGATTTTTTAATTAATTAATCTTTGCCTTTCAATACCCGTTTTATTGTTTTATTAAAATTACTGTTAACAGAATCTAAGGGATTCTTTCTAAGTTTAGAATAAGTATCTGTATCATATAAAAGATTAATAATTTTTTCTTGGTGATCATTTTATTTCAAAATTACTATTGCATTTATTATATATGCTTTAGTAAAATGCAATTTTTTATTCATAATAAGTTTTTCATAAGACTTTAAAAATCTTTGAGGGAGAACCATTACTGCACATATAAGTTCTATCCAACACCTCAGAGGATTTTCTGAGTCACAAAAGGTTTTTGCAATTTCCACACTGTCGAGTTTTTTGAAGCTGCAAAACTTAGACCGAAACCTAGAGCAACGTATGTATTTTTATTTAATATTTCATCTGAAAAGTTCATTACAAATTTGTTATTAGCTTGCTTTGTCCAATCACTGTTTTCAATTAGACGGAGAGAGATTTTAACCATCCAGTTGATTTTCAAAAGACTGAAAAGGTCGTATGTAGCAAGTCCATGGTCGAGAGGAATATAATAGAATCAAGTTTAAAAAAAAATACTTTTGAAAATAATATGAATATTGCTTTTGGGTTAAACAAATTGGATTCATTTATAATTAATCAAATTTGGGAAGAATTTAAGATACATTAGACAAGTTAAATTCAAATTAAGTCGTAAGAAAAGTCTGTCAACAAGAGTGTTAGACTTGCTATGTGTCAGAACGACGGTTCAAGTCTCCGTCCAATACTTCTGTTTATTCACTGATAGTCGTTCATTATGACTTACCCTAAGTTTACAGACATTATATATTTGTGTGAGAGAGGTTATGAAAGTTAGGAGCTTCAGCATCTAACAGATGTGTGTGTTAGCGTGTTAGTGTGTCTGGGGAAGAGTACGTAGTTATAAGATTTTGACCTGCTGAGGGAATGTTAGCAAGATAATACTTAAAAAGAGATTCAAGGAAATTGCTTAGCTGGACTTGTATGGTGGAGGAGGGAATTACAGTGAGTTAAGCTATTTAGTGAATGATGATTACTGTTGTCTAAATATAACGTCCCCTATCGTGGTGGCCGATAACCTGTGTGACAAAAAAAAATATTATAGAGCTATGCGCGTGTTAATATAGACATAAGATGGTAATTATGAGTGAGGTAAGAGAGCAGCCAACACGGTGTCCCAGAGAGGCAGACAGTATACGTCAGGTTGGACCATTTATGGCATATCAGTGAATCTTATTACCCATGATCACTCGCTCCTTATTAATGCCAGACTCCGGCACAACACCTACCACCACCACTACCACTACCACCACCACCACCACTACCACCACCACTACCACTATATTAACCATAAATCTGTGTAGCAGGCGGACCACCTGAAGCTGTTTGTAAACAGCCAGTACATGTATACAGCTGTTGTTCGTACACAGCTGCTGTCTGCATACATCAAACAGCAGCACATTGCAACTATTTGCAAACAGTGTACGTACATATTATATGTACAGACCCAGTGAATTTATACAACCAAAATTTGTACACAACCTTCCTATGAACGCAATCATTATCTGTACATAGCAAATATCAGTATACAACCAATGAACGTACAGAACAACTATTTGTACACTGCCAGTGCTTGAATACATCCACTGTACACACCCTCTCTCGGGATTGGTCCTTTGATTATAATTATTATTATTATTATTATTATTATTATTATTATTATTATTATTATTATTATTATTATATTATTATTATTATTATTATTATTATTATTATTATTATTATTATTATTATTATTATTATTACACAGCATTCATTAGGAAACGCCTTAGAAATGCGAAATGTGTTGAGAGTAATGAGGTGAGTTTCGAAGACAGGAAGAGTGTAATGTGATAAATCACTTCACCAGCGTGAACCTTCACCAGCGTGAACCTTCACCAGCGTGAACCTTCACCAGCGTGAACCTTCACCAGCGTGAAACTTCACCAGCGTGAACCTTCACCAGCGTGAACCTTCACCAGCGTGAACCTTCACCAGCGTGAACCTTCACCAGCGTGAACCTTCACCAGCGTGAACCTTCACTTCTTGATGGAATGTGAGCGTCACTTACTGTAGAATGTTTAGGAACGAATACTTCTTCATCCTACACTCAAGCAACTGCTTCTTTCTGCACTCATCCTCTTCCTTGTCTCTTCACTCATCCTCTGTCTTCTCCATGCACTCATTTTCTTCTACTTGCACTCATGTTTTTTCTTCTACCTGTACTCATGTTCTTCATTGTGCTTGCACTCATTTTCTTTCTTCTACCTGCACTCATGTTCTTCTACCTGTACTCATGTTCTTCTACCTGCACTCATGTTCTTCTACCTGCATTCATGTTCTTTTTTCTGCCTGCACTCATATTGTTTTTTCTACCTGCACTCATGTTCTTTCTTCTGTTTGCACTCATTGCATTGGTATCCCGTAGCTCGATTGCTAGCGCACTCATCTCACACACTGAGGTCCGGGGGTCGATCCCTGGTACGGCTGGAAAACATTAGGACCTGTTTCCATAAGGCACCTGCTGTCGATGTTGATGTAGCAGTAAAATAGGTACCTGGATGTTAGTCGACCTGTGTGAGTCGCATCCTGGGGACAAAAGTGACTTAATATGCCAGAAATGCTCTGCATAACAAGGGGCTTTCTGTATAGCATGTCACTGATGTCGGCTACGTCTGTATACCTTGTACAGGTACTTGAAGAAATAAAGATATTATTATTATTATTATTATTATATTATTATTATTATTATTATTATTATTATTATTATTATTATCATTATTATTATTATTATTATTATTATTATTATTATTATTATTATTATTATTATTATTATTATTATTATTATTATTATTATTATTATTATTATTATTATTATTATTATTATTATTATTATTATGTTGTTGTTGTTGTTGTTGTTTCTTCTACCTGCACTCATATTCTTTCTTCTAACTGCACTCATGTTCTCTTTTCTCTACTCATGTTCCTTCTTCCACCTGCACTCATGTTCTTTCTTATAACTAACCCTGAGTATTTTCGGTTCCTATATGTGGTTGGAGGGGTCGAGTCACAGCTTTTAGCCCGGCCGATTCACTGGTCTCTTCAGAGGTCAACTCTCTCGCCCGGCTCCAAGAGCCTTATCGTACCTCTTCTTAAAGCTATCTATGGATCCTGACTCTACTACTTCATTCTCCAAATTGTTCCCCTTCCTGACAACTCTAAGGCTGAAGAAATACTTCCTAACATTCCTATGACTCATCTAAGTTTTCAACTTCTAGTTGTGTTCTCTTTTTCCCGTGTCCCAT
Organism: Cherax destructor; assembly: GCA_009830355.1. NCBI lineage: Eukaryota > Metazoa > Arthropoda > Malacostraca > Decapoda > Parastacidae > Cherax > Cherax destructor. The sequence goes on along the minus strand of WNWK01008499.1, from coordinate 25,904 downwards.
CTCTGAAACATTCGGGCCCCTCTTCACCTTGTCAGTTCCTTTCAGTATTTTAGGCGTCGTTATCATGTCATCCTCATCCCTCCTGTCCTCCAGTGTCATCAAGTTGAGTTCCCACAACCTCTCCTCAGAGGACATGCCCCTTTGTTCCGGGACTAGTCTCGCTACAAACATTTGCACTTTCTATAATTTCTTGACTTGTTTGATCAGGTTTGGGTTCCATACTGGTGCTCAATACTCTAATATAGGCCTGTCGTACACGGTATATAGTGTCCTCAATGACGCCTTACTTAAAAGTCAAAAAACTTTTCTTAGGTTTACCAGTCTTCAGTATGCTGCATCAGCTATTTGGTTGATATTCGTCTCAGTAGTTGTGCTTAGTATGATCCTCCTCTCCAAATCCTTCTCCTTGAGTGAGGTTTGCAGCCTTTCAACCCCGAGACTGTACTCCGTCTGCGACCTTCTTTGACCTTTGTCCCCACTTGGTGGGGTTAAACTACAGGAGCCATTTGTCGGCCCAGGCTTGCAACCTGTCCGGATCCCTTTGTTGTCTTTTCTGATGTTTGTTCGCTTCTATTCGCCTCGGCGAGCAAGGATATCTTTGAATCAATCCCTTCTATCATGTCAACCACATATACAAGAAAAGAGCACCGACCCTAGGTGCTCGAGTCATGCTTCGAGTGGAACCCCACTCGAAGCATGACCCCACTCCGACACCTTGTCACACACCATCATTAGTTGTTGCCTTCCTGTCAGGTTTTTCCTGACCCATTAAAATGCTTTTCCTGCTATTCCTACCTGCTCTTCTAGCTTTTGTACCAGTCTCTTGTGCAGAACTGTGTCTACTTACAGTCTACCCACCCCTCTCTCTTTTGTCTTACTTCTGCTACCTTGTCGTAGAAGTTCACTATCCCTGAAGCCGTGCTGGTTGTCATGTATGAACCCATTCCTTTCTAGGTGCTCCACAACTCTTCTCCTGATAATCTTTCCCATGACTTTACGTACTGTACATGTCAGTGACACTGGTCTGTAGTTTAATTTTCTCTGTCTGTCTCCTTTCTTAAAAATTGGGACTACATTTGGTGTCATCCATACCTCAGGCAGTTGCTGAAGATTTTTGTTAGCAACATATACAGTGGCTCTGGTTCCTCTCTCAGAAATCATGGAGAGAGGTTATCTGGGCCCACCGCTTTCGAGGTATCTAGTTCACATAGCAGTTTCTCCACCTCAGTTGTTTGCAGTGTGGCCAGCATTTGCTGATGTACTCTACCATCCCGGTTTGCTGGAAGCCTTTCTGTCTCCTCTGAGAATACCTGCCAAAATCTCGTGCTGAGATCTTCACATACTTCTTGGTCATTCCTTGTGAGCTCCTCTCCTTCCTTATTTAGCCTGATTACCTGGTCCTTTAATGTTGTTTTCCTCCTCATTACGCTGTATAACAACTTTCGTAGCTCGAATGCTAGCTCATTTAGCTTACACACTGAGGTCCGGGGGTTGATTCCCAGTACGGCTGGAAAACATTAGGACGTGTTTCCATAAGACACTTGCTGTTCATGTTCACCCATCAATAAATTGGGTACCTGGGTGATAGTAGACTGATGTGGGTCGCATCCTGGGACAAAACTGACGTAATTTGCTGGAAATGATCTGCATAACAAGCGGCTTCCTATATAGAGTATGTCACTGATGTCAGCCAGGCCTTTATACCCTGTACATGTACTTGTAGAAATATATGATTATTATTATTATTTGGCTTCCGATGCTATGTTATTCTCATATTGCCACTGAGTCTCCCTCCTTGAACATGCATGTTGATTTCTCTCTTCGGCTCAACTCCTTGTTTTCATGAGTCCTTTGCCTTCTATACTTTTTTCATTTTCTAGCACACTTGCCCTTGGACTCTCTACACCACCGGCTAAACCATGGGCATTATTTAGTCTTCCCATTGTTTCTGTTGCTCCTGGGTACGAACTTCTCTCCGTTCCTGCCATGTGTCATCATTTCATTTACTGTCTTTCCCTCTAGCTCACTTCCCCACTGCACTTTATACAGTAATTGCCTCATGACTGTGAAGTCCCCTCCTTTGATGTTCGCTTTTCCTTCCTTCCTGTGCTGTTTCACTCTCCACTGTTAATTCTACAAGGAATTTGAAACTCAGGACCACGTGATCACTAGCGCCGATGGGCCTTTGTATGTAATATCTCCTCTCTCGGAGCCGCTCAAAGTGAATACGAAATCCATCATTGCTGGTTCATTCTCTCTCTCTGGCTGTATCCCTAATATGTTGTTCATGAAGTTTTCCAGTAACATCTGCAGCATCTTGACCCTCCACATTTCTGGTTCCCCATGTGGCTCCAGGTTTTTCCTAGTCAATCTCCTTGTCATTAAATTCCCTAATAATATAATAATAATAATAATAATAATAATAATAATAATAATAATAATAATAATAATAATAATAATAATAATAATATAATATCTTTATTTACTACAAGTACAAGGTATACAGTCCTAGCTGACATCAATGACATATTACTATATAGAAAGCCCCTTGTTATGCACAGCATTTCGGGCAAATTAGATCAGTTTTGTCCCAGGATGCGACCCACACCAGTCGACTAACACCCAGATACCCATTTTAAACTGATGGGTGAACAGGGACAGGGACAGCAGGTGTCTTATGGAAACACGTCCCTAATGTTTGCCAGCAGTACCGGAGGAGATTCGAACCCCGGACCTCAGTGTGTAAGCTGAGTGCGCTAGCGATCTAGCTACGGGACGAGAAGTTTTCCCAGCACGTCTTGGCCCTATTTATCACCTCAGCTAGTGTGTCTACCGTAGCCCTGTTGCTCTCATCATGCTTTTGCCTTGGTCTCTTCCTGTTCAGTGGCAGGTTGTACATCACTGTTATTATCACCTTATGACCCACGGTCTGAAGTGTTCCTACTATGTAGTCATCTGCTTCCCTTCTGTCCATTCCTCCTACCTTCTCAAAACTCAATGGTTTCTGATGAGTAGTGTTATTCCTCCTCCGTTCTCTCTATCTTTCCACAAGATCTGATAACCAGTTGGGAAGATTACATCTGTTATCATCTCTTTGAGCTTTGTCTCCATGATCTGGGGATGCTTCCATGATTCACTCATGCCACTCCTCACTCTTATTTGTTATTCTGTCTGCGTTAGTGTACAATACCTTAAGTTTTTTTCTCAATACTGTATTCTGGGGGTGAAGGGATTGGTGCTGGTGGGAGTGGAAGGCAGGGCAGGATTTTGTGAGAGACTGCTGTGAGGATGGTTTTTGTGCAGAAAATGGGAGGGCTTTGTGTATGTGGAGTATGGGTTGTTTCAGGTTTTTGTGTTTGGTTGGGAAGAGGAGGGGCTAAATTTGAGGGGGTTCTGTGAATGGTTGTATTTGGTGGTCCCCACGAGGCTGAACTTCCATGCCTGTCGATGCCTGCCTTGTCTCTCCTTCCTGTCTCTGGCGTCTTTTTGCCTCTGTTTCAGTTGCTCCCATTCCTTTCTTGTTCTGTTACGGTTGAGGTACACCTGGTGGTAATTTTGTGATTCCTTTAATCCTGGTTTCACATGCAAGATCCTGTTTCGTACCATTTCTGTAGAGAAAGTCAATTTGACTGAGCGAATTTTTCTCTTCGAGTACCCCCTTAGGGTATATGGAATTAGGATAACGAGAGAGAGAGAGAGAGGGGGCGGGGGAGACAGAGACAGACAGAGAGTAATGCTCGTAGGTAGAGTATCATTTCGTGGCTCAGAGCCATTATTAGATGTCACAAAACACTACCCCAGCACTGATAACTAAGTTATCATGGAAGTAAACTCCTGCTCAGGTTAGAGAGACACATCACTCAGTGAATCACTTGAACCCAGCATGAACCCAGCTGTGAACAACACTAACTCAACATACTTATAATGTTTACATTTTAATATATTGAAATTTGTGATATTTGTTTTGACTAACATTTTATTTAGAAAGTGGAAGTTGTTGAAAAAAATAAGATTATTGTATTTATGTTGAAGCATAAATATGTAAGTGTCATACAGTGTCTGCTGAATTTGATCCATGATCCAATGCAAGGAAGAATAGCATTAGTTAACCTGGGTAAGAACACTAAGACAGCTCCAAGGGTTAAAAAAGTAATAATTACTTCCTTTTCACGAAACGTAACATCAATTCTGTTATTTATATTTATATCGGTAAACACACTCCAGCTAATTTAAAAATTAACATTTCTTTTCATTGAAACAGACATTAATTATATATGTATTTAGTTGTAGTGTTGTGCTAGTGTCCGTCTCTATGTGGCCTGATGCACATGTTGTTTCTATTTTTAATTTGTCTTAGAAAAATTGCAGCAGTTAATATATACAAGTTAAAGTATGGGAAGCGATATGAGGCTGAATGAAAAAAAAATATTCTGCATTGTTGTTTTAATTAGTATATTCGAAGGGATATGCTAACCTCTCAGGGGTCATGCAAAGCCGAAGAAATAATTAGAACTTATTTAAGCAATGGGAGGCTAGCTCCAACTCCATGGACCAAAATACCTTCACCAGCATCACGGAATCACCCAAGAAGGATTTCAATCTTACTGCAATAAAGTAACACACGTAGACAAACAACTAACAATTTTGTTAACCCTAAATGAAGTATTAAGATGTTAAGTGCAGCCCTGAAAGAGCGCCGGTTCCCCCGGGGTGGCGCTACAAGGTTTCCGGTTCTCCCAGGGTGGCGCTACAAGGTTTCCGGTTCCCCCAGGGTGGCGCTACAAGGTTTCCGGTTCCCCCAGGGTGGCGCAACAAGGTTTCCGGTTCCCCCAGGGTGGCGCTACAAGGTTTCCGGTTCCCCCAGGGTGGCGCTACAAGGTTTCCGGTTCCCCCAGGGTGGCGCTAGAAGGTTTCTGGTAAGAAAACAATGCGGGCAGTTAGTGAAAAAAAACAAAATATTTGCAAAAGGGTTTACTGTACGATTATTGACAGCATAGACTAAAAAGCATCACACCACTTGCATAATACTAATGATGTCATATACTCTGCTAGCTTCGTAACTCTTACTTCAGCAGGAAGACTAAGAGGAACTGACACAGATTTCGCTGTTCAACTCTTTAGTTAATCATCTGAGTGATCATATAGGCGAGGCCAATATTATTTATGTAGTGCTGAAAGTCATACTGTTTCCCACCTATGGTGCAACACACCATAGACCTTCTTCTACTTCATAATATTCTTCGTGTTCTACTTCTTCACCTACTCCTCTTTCTTTTTTTCATATCGACGAAGTCCTGAGAGACAAGACGCTTAATGGTAGTCTTTAAACAGAGATATGGAGTCACCCTTAAGCTCAGGACAACGAGTGTCATCGTGACAGGAATCTCTCTCCCAGTGCAGTTTGTGGATGTTCTAGTGACGTTGTTAAGTAAAAGGACACAAATGCAACTAATGTGACATTTTATTGTGGCAACGTTTCGCTCTCAGGAGAACGAAACGTTGCCACAATAAAATGTAAATTAGTTGCATTTGTGTTCTTTTACTTAACATATTGTCGGTAATTCTACCAATATTAATCTAGTAACGTTGTTTCTTGACCTTCAGTAACGCAGGACGAGTTTTCAAAACTTACCTTGGGAACCACAAGTAAAGGAATAACAATAATGACAAATTATTGATTAAGATGAATATGCAACACTTAGGGTATTTGATTAGAAAATCCTTCGCCTGCTATGGGCTTTTATCATTGGATTGGACGAAACGTCGCATAATAACATTTTCGATGCCATAATGAAGTATTGCGCAAAGTTCCTGTCTGTGTACAAGAACGTATGTGAGCGAATCCTTCGAATTATTGTTACATTTTCATTGATGTATAAATTCAATTTAGGATTTTAAGCCCTGGCTGAGATCTTATCAAACCAGCGACACAAGTCTGACGTGGAGAGCAATCTTCGCTGCGCCTTCACTCAAACATCTCCAGAGACAATAAGAAGTGCATGTAAACATCCAGTATCGTGAATCTCGTTAAAAATTCAGAGTCGTGGAGCTGCATTATGTGGACGAAGAATTAAAACTATAAATATGACATGCCTGTTATATTCTGATGTTAAAAAAAAAGACAAATAGAAGAACTTGACACATACAACACCTGGGTATCTTATTAGCGGAGTCAGGGGCCCAAGACTGTTCAACTGCCTCCCAGCATACACAAGGGGGATTACCAATAGACCCCTGGATGTCTTCAAGCAGACACCGGATAGGCACCTAAAGTCAGTACCTGACCAGCCGGGCTGTGGTTCGTACGTCGGTTTACGTGCGGCCAACAGTAACAGCCTGGTTGATCAGGCCCTGATCCACCATGAGGCCTGGTCACAGACCGGGCCGCGGGGGCGTTGACCCCCGGAACCCTCTAAAGGTATACTCCAGTCCAGTCGCCAACAAGTGGCTTTGTCAATCAAATACAGAGAATAATACTAGAATAATAATATGGAGACTAATACTAGACACGGCAGAGATGCTGAAAGACGTGGATAATTAGTTTGAGGTGATCAGTTACTCATTCTAAAAACAAAGTGTTCTATTTAACAGTTTTGTGATCCATCAAGATTGGTGGATGGAACACCTGCATGGAACACCTGCATGGAACACCTGCATGGAACACCTGCATGGAACACCTGCATTCTAGGCTGCGACACAGATCACTTCAAACAAATTTTCCTTGTCTTCCATTACATGTCTGGTTCGTCTTCTTGTGGCATTAAATGTAAGTAAAATGAGCACCTTCCAACATATAATTAGTACGTAAAAATTTACAGTTAGTATATATCCGTTCACAATTAATACTCATCTAATTATAATAAGCATCTACTTGTTTGAAAGAGCACCTATCTGCTTGTCAGACAGAACCATATTATAGACATTAGTTTATAGTATAAATTGCAACACTCTAATATCGTAGTATAATTATATAAACAGTGCTAATATTAATTAGAATTAGAGCTGTCATGTGTCCATGTGAGTTGCATAATTACAACTCACATGGGCACATGAAGATATTAACTCACATCAGAAAATGTATAGATATTATCTGCAGGAATTTATACATTTCTGTTATTAGTGTAATGTTGTGTTACATGTTATGTTACTGTGACGTGTAATATATGTGTAGGTCAGTGGGTCAGAGGGTCATTGACGTTTAGAAAGAAATCCATCCTCATGTACCCTTGTGCTCTTTGTAACTCATCTAATGACCATATAAACTGTTATTGCAACACAAATTATTGATTTAATTTGTATAATCTGATTTAATAATTTTATTATGTAGACATAAAACTGTAAATGATCCAAAATTATAAAACTATTGTTTCAAAAATGTCATGTTCAAATTTCATAGCTTAAATACTCAACTATACTTAAATTGTAAACTATTTACTATATTTCTTACCATTTAGCCTCGAAACCCCTTACATAATTGCTCAAAGGAAAATAATTTATCAAACATAATCTAGTAAAAATGTTGAAACTTATACCTCATAATGTATAAACATGTTATATCTCATAATGTATAAACCTGTTATAATTAATACAAACTAATATAAAGAGATCCATCCTATGTACCCTTGTGCTCCTTGTAACTCATCTAATGACCATATAAACTGTTATTGAAACACAAATTATTGATTTAATTTGTTTAATTTGATTTAATAATTTTATTATGTAGACATATAAAACTGTAAATGATCCAAAATTATAAAACTATTATGTTTCAAAAATGTCATGTTCAAACTATGTTCAAATTTCATTGCTTAAATACTCAACTATACTTATATTGTGAACTGTTTACTATAATTCTTACCATTTAGTTTTACGTTAATTTTAATTCATTATTATTATTATTATTATTATTATTATTATTATTATTATTATTATTATTATTATTATTATTATTATTATTATTATTATTATTATTATTATTATTATTATGTCCGCCCGGTTGCCAAGCCCTGCTTGTGTTGACCGAAGATGGTGTGACATTTTGATCTGTGTTAATACTGTAAGTCTTTCCCTAAATGTTTGGTAAATTTTACATGTAAACTTTTGATTATACTTGAAGGATGTTTCATATAGTTCCGGCAGATGTTGCTGTCTTGCTGCTGTCTTGCTGCTGTCTTGCTGCTGTCTTGCTGCTGTCTTGCTGCTGTCTTGCTGCTGTCTTGCTATCTTCACGTCCCATAGATCTTAGAGTGGTGTTTTTACACTTTTGTTGTGGTGAATCAGAGAAGTGTACTGGTGTTCTTGTGTGACTTCCTCACTGGCTTCATATCGAAATACTGTGTTTTGTGGATTATTGCAGGATAGACCTGCTGATATAAGTTGCTATACCAAGCCTTGCTATACTTATTTTATAAACAGTCTTTTTTGTCTGCTAGTGGTGCACTGTCACAGTGGAGGTGTGCTAAATACGATTCCTAGTCTGGTTACTCGGGTCTATAATTTTTGAAGATTATTGTTTATGGGATGCAAAGAAGAACGATTATGACCATAATAACAATCGATTGGCTAAAGAAATGTGCATGTATTTTTAAGCAATTATGCAATGTGCTTTTTGGAAACTTTATATAAAGTTTAAACAATTACTCTTTATGGATATGAATCAAGAACCTTTCTGCTATACAGTTTTTGTTCCCTCCTAACTTCCCATGTCAAAGATAAAAGTAACTGGCCTGAGTCCATTTTTTTATAAATAAAGCCAATTTGCAATATTAAGCATCATTTCCAAATTCAGTAACCCAAAATTAATAAAGAATAACTATTTTAATTTTCGCACATGCTGTTGACTAATGAATAATTAGTACCGTGTTGATAATGGTACCTGGCAGATTCAGCTTCGCGATACTATCTGTCAGTTTTCTGTTCTGTTGAGTCGCGGTGATGGCCACAGTGATGGCCACAGTGATGGCCACAGTGATGGCCACAGTCTTGCAACATATATTCCTTGCATATACTAGGTAGGTTGTCCTGAATATTTGAATATTTTAGATATATTAATTATTGCCTAGGAAAGGTGGAGTCCTGTGTTTCGGTAATTCACGATAACCCATTTAGAGTCGGTATATAGTTCACCTATAACCTATATATTTTATAGAGTATAAATTTATTATTTGATCTAATGAACTGCTGTTAATTTTTTATAGTGGCATTGGAGTTCAAGTTTCTTATTACGACACACAACCGTAATAAGAAACAAATGTACAAATTCCTGCAGAGAATATCTATACATTTTCTGATATGAATTAATATCTTCTTTCTGTGCATAGGTGAGACGTAATTATAATAATTCTAATTCTAATATTAGTACTGTTAATAGAATTATACTATAATATTACAATATTTCAGTTTATATTATAAGCTAATATTGTGACAATTCTTGACTTCTACGTCAATGGTCTTGGTTATAGTAAGGCACGTAATACCTTGTAATTAGTGCTTACCTGTTTGTAATTAGGGCCTACTTGTTTGCAATTAGTATATACCTTCTTAGAATTAGTAGTTGCTGCTTGTAATTAGTACCTACCTGCTTGTAATATCATTAATTTTTGCCTTCTTGGGCGCATCAGTTGGCAACATACTAACTTAGTAATTAGTGTTTACTTGTAATTAGTACCAACCTATTTGTAATTAGTACCTACATTCTTATAATTAGTACCGACCTTCTCGTAATTAGTACCAAGCTATTTGTAATTAATACCTACCTTCTTATAACTAATAACTACCTTCTTGTAATTAGTACCTCCCTTCTTATAATTAGTATATACCTTCCTGAAATAAGTACCAGCCTATTTGTAATTATTACCTACCTTCTTATAATTAGCACCTACCTTATAATTACTAATCTATTTGTAACTAGTACTTACTTTCTCATAATTAGTACCTACCTTCTTGTAATTAATACCAACCTGTTTGTAATTAGTACTTGCCTTCTTGAAGTTAGTAATTATCTTCTTGTAATTAGCAACCTATTTGTAATTAGCACCTACCTTCCTGCAGTTTATATCTACCATTCTGTAATTAGTACATACCTTCCTGTAATTAGTACCTACTTTACTGTAATTAGTACTTACCTTCCTCTAATTAGTACATTACTGCGATTAGTACCTACCTTCCTGTAATTAGTATCTACTTTGCTGTAAGAAGTACATGCCTTCCAATAATTAGTACCTACATTTCTGTAATTAATAGTTACCTTCATATTATTAGTACCTACTTTGCTGAAATTACTACCTACCTTCATGTTATTGATATCTACTGTGCTGTAATTAATACCTACCTTCTGAAATTATTGCTACCTGATAGCAATCCTCTATATTTTTCCGTTATTATGCACTACAGTTGGCAACACACAAGTTTATTAATTAGTACCTATTTAATTGTATGTAGTAACTTATTATAACTTGTAATTAGTGTCTAACTTGTTGTAATTAGTTCCCGCCTGCTTGTAATTAGTTCCCGCCTGCTTGCAATTAGTTCCTGCCTGCTTGTAATTAGTTCCTGCCTGCTTGTAATACGACTGATTTATTTTGTTAAGCAAAATAAATTTTCTTAACAAAATAAATCACGTTTTCTTAACAAGTGCAAGTAGAAGAAGTTATTTGTTTATGTTTATAAATATATTATGTGCTTTATAATGTATAATATTCAGTTCTCTTCAACATCTAAAAAATGAGCCGTTGAGTTTGAGAATGTTTTGTGAGGGAAGAGAGAGAGAGAGAGAGAGAGAGAGAGAGAGAGAGAGAGAGAGAGAGAGAGAGAGAGAGAGAGAGAGAGAGAGAGAGAGAAGAGAGAGAGAAGAGGAGAGAGAACACGGGGAGCAAGAAAAGTGAAATATTGCTCCAAAATATCTATGATAAATCACGTGGTAAATCTTGCAAGCATGTCAGCAAAGAAACTTACAACAGTAACGTGTATCTCGTACCTGCGAGGCACAAGTGGACCCTCACCTTGAGTGTGCACCACTAACTTCCATTATCTGCTCACCCTTCCAGCCCCCTCCCCCAGTCTCATCTACGACTTATACCTAAAACAGAGAACCATGCAAAGCGACTTGTCTCTCGCCTGGACCCGATCTGGATGGCTGTTTCATTTCAGCAGAGCCTTGTGCACCGGATGGCCTTGCTCCTACGTACAACATCAATGTTATCAAGGTACAACACTTTATTCCACATCGCAAACAATCACAAGATAACTTCTATACACAAGACGGGCAACCAACATCAACTAAACTTTGCACTTCTCGAAAATATCGAGTCTGAGATAAGCTCACTCAGCATTCTAACATTAATGAAATTAAGTCAATCGATCAATTAAAATCTCTGGATCACATCTGTTTCCAACTACATCTTGTCCTTTATTTGTGTTTCATAACAATTGAATAAAGATAATGCAATGGAAAGCTTTTAAATGAGCTGAGGTAAACAACAGGTAAAAGTTGTAAATAAAGATCCGAACTCTTAACTTAACCCTGTAAAAACTCTTGAGTGCTAAAAAATAGAGAGATAAATTAATGGATAAATAGGTAGAAAGAAAGCAAAAAAATGTGTTTGTATTTACCTATTTGTAGCTACAGTAGCAGAGTTTATGGTCGTGGTGTCTCCTCTTCAATACTGTTTATGCATTATTTTCAAATTTCCAATTCTTGCAGCACTTACCAATTCCTCTTATAATGCAGCACACTGGTTAACAACTAAGTTCAGCACACTGGTTAACAACTAAGTTCAATACACTGGTTAACAACTAAGTTCAGCACACTGGTTAACAACTAAGTTCAATACACTGGTTAACAACTAAGTTCAGCACACTGGTTAACAACTAAGTTCAATACACTGGTTAACAACTAAGTTCAGCACACTGGTTAACAACTAAGTTCAGTACACTGGTTAACAACTAAGTTCAGCACACTGGTTAACAACTAAGTTCAGTACACTGGTTAACAACTAAGTTCAGTATACTGGTTAACAACTAAGTTCAGCACACTGGTTAACAACTAAGTTCAGCACACTGGTTAACAACTAAGTTCAGTACACTGTTAACAACTATGTTCAGCACACTGGTTAACAATTAAGTTCAGCACACTGGTTAACAACTAAGTTCAGTACACTGGTTAACAACTAAGTTCAATACACTGGTTAACAACTAAGTTCAGTACACTGGTTAACAACTAAGTTCAATACACTGGTTAACAACTAAGTTCAGTACACTGGTTAACAAATAAGTTCAGCACACTGGTTAACAACTAAGTTCAGTACACTGGTTAACAACTAAGTTCAGTACACTGGTTAACAACTAAGTTCAGTACACTGGTTAACAACTAAGTTCAGCACACTGGTTAACAACTAAGTTCATTACACTGGTTAACAACTAAGTTCAGCGCACTGGTTAACAACTAAGTTCAGTACACTGGTTAACAACTAAGTTCAGTACACTGGTTAACATCTATGTTCAGCGCACTGGTTAACAACTATGTTCAGCGCACTGGTTAACAACTAAGTTCAGTACACTGGTTAACAACTAAGTTCAGTACACTGGTTAACAACTAAGTTCAGTACACTGGTTAACAACTAAGTTCAGTACACTGGTTAACAACTAAGTTCAGCGCACTGGTTAACAACTAAGTTCAGTACACTGGTTAACAACTAAGTTCAGTACACTGGTTAACAACTAAGTTCAGTACACTGGTTAACAACTAAGTTCAGTACACTGGTTAACAACTAAGTTCAGTACACTGGTTAACATCTATGTTCAGCGCACTGGTTAACAACTATGTTCAGCGCACTGGTTAACAACTAAGTTCAGTACACTGGTTAACAACTAAGTTCAGTACACTGGTTAACAACTAAGTTCAGTACACTGGTTAACAACTAAGTTCAGTACACTGGTTAACAACTAAGTTCAGCGCACTGGTTAACAACTAAGTTCAGTACACTGGTTAACAACTAAGTTCAGTACACTGGTTAACAACTAAGTTCAGTACACTGGTTAACAACTAAGTTCAGTACACTGGTTAACAACTAAGTTCAGTACACTGGTTAACAACTAAATTCGAGACGAAAAAAATTCTACTATCCTTTCCACTCCACCTTTTTCTCTCATTTTGCAACTGTGGCCTCTTGTTATTCCTGTTGCAGGAATATCTACTCTTTCAAGACATTATATGTAGGTTTTAGATCTCCCCTTTTCATCCTATAAGCCAAAATGATTATATGTTTAATGTTTTCCTACTTTCATTATTATTCATATTGCTTAACTCTGGTAGCCATTCTGTTGATCTTCTTCTCTGAACATTTTCTAACTTTGTGTTTCAGGTGTGGGCGTCACACCTTAAGAAAACATGAGATTCTTATTATATTTAAAGGATCTTACAGTTATTTTTTTTAATAATAACTCTTAAGTCTCCTTCTCTATCTGATACTTTCAATATTTTGTTACACAGTTTATATTCTTCATGTGGCCTGATTTCACTTTCTCCCATTTCCGTTACATGGTATTTATCTACATTAAATTCCATCATTCATCTTTCACGTCATGTGCTCAATGTATACAAAATCTCTTGAAAGAATTTATAGCATTTTTTATTAATTTTATAAAACCAGGTATTTGTGTCAGGTGCTAACATATTCATAATATTTTAATCCTTTTGGTTAATCATTTATATAATTTATAAACATTGTTGAGGCAAGTACAGACTCTTGTGGCACCCCACTTGTGACCTCTTCCCATGCAGATTTTTTTTATGTTACAACTGTTTACATTTTCCTCTCAAACAAGTATCTCATCCAATGGAATAATTTGCCTTTAATTTCTTCCATAATTTTCAGTTTCCAAATTAGCCTTTGATGGAAAACTTTATCAAAAGTTTTTTTGAAGTTGAGGTAAATCCAATCTGTCCATTTGTTTCTTTTTTAAAATTTTCCGAAACTGTGTCATAATAACTTAACAAATTTGATATATATGAATGTTCAGATAGAAAACCAAGTTGTTTACCAGTCAGTATGCTATTATTCTCTAAGGGTTGAATCCACTTTACTGTAATGTCTTTTTCCAATAATATTACAACACTTGTCAACAAAACCAGCCCCATATATTAGAATATTCTAAGACAGGGTAGTAAACCTCGGCCCCTGTCTTTAGTGTTAGCTTGACCGTTACCCCTACTCTCTGTCAAGGAAAGGGGCTATGAGGGAGGGGATAAAAACTGTTCTCACCATCTTGAAAGGCGAGTTTTCACCACTAGAGTGTCATATGCCATGTCTACTACATCTGCTTAGCAGGTGGCAGTTGTAATATTGAAATGAGGCCCATTTGTCACTAAAGTCTCAGAACTTTGACGAGTTTATAAATAACATAGTGGCCGACGTCTTGATATGTTGAGAGCGCTAAGTTAGCCCTAATTAGTGCCAGTAGTTGCCAACATTGCCCCAGGGCATTGCTGGCATTTTGCGCTAGTGTGTGTTTGAGGGCCTGGGGCAGGCAGTATCGTGTTAAGACCAAGAGAGGACACAACTATAACCTCTCGCGTTTTTTCAGTCCCAGAGCCAGAATAAATGAGAATTGTTCTCTGAATGTAAAAGCAAGAGAATAAATGGTGCCTCTTAATTATCGTGTGCTCTGACGTCTTTATGAGTTAATGGGAACAAGTATCGAGACTCATTTAAATGTTATCAGAGGACTTTCTGGACTTAAGCCGGAGTCCACACTCTTAGAAGTCGGCTGTGACCTCATGGGTACATTGGTTAAGCACAGTGAGTGTTACGTAAAATGAATGACGAAATTCAGATACGTAGACTGCTCAGCATTTAGAAGGTCATTATTAAATATGAAAGAATTAAGAGTAAGGCGGAGAGAAGGATAGTATATGAACAAGGAGGCTTCAGGAAGGGTAGGGGGTGTGTAAACCAAGTGTTTACAGTGAAACATATATGTGAACAGTATTTAGATAAGGGTAAAGAGGTTTTTATGGCATTTATGGATTTGGAAAAGGCGTATAAGGGTGGATAGGAGAGCAATGTGGCAGATGTTGCAAATGTATGGAAGAGGAGGAAGGTTACTGAAAACAGTGAAGAGTATGTAGGAGAGAGGGAGATTATTTCCCAGTAAAAGTACGCCTTAGACAGGGATGTGTGATGTCACCGTGGTTGTTCAATATATTTATAGATGGGATTGTAAGAGAAGTGAATGCTCGCGGGTTGGCAAGAGTCGTGGGGGTTAAAGATTACTAATCTAACACAAAGTGGGAATTGTCACAGTTGCTTTTTGCTCATGACACTGTGCTTTTTGGGAGATTTCGAAGAGAAGTTACAGAGGTTGGTGGACGAGTATGGTAGGGTGTGTAAAAGAAGGAAATTAAAAGTGAATATAGGAAAGAGTAAGGTGACGAGGATAACAAAAAATATAGGTAAAGAAAGATTGGATATCAGACTGGAGGGAGGGAGTATGGAGGAGGTGAATGTACTTCTCAGTCTATACAGACTCAGAAGTCTGTGGAGACAAAGAACATTATCCATGGAAGCATAGTTATACCAACGCTCTTATATGGGCATTAAGCATGGGTGCTGAATGTTGCAACAAGGAGAAGGCTGGAGGCAGTGGAGATGTTGTGTTTGAGGGCAATGTGTGGTGTGAATATAATGCAGAGAATCCGTAGTTTGGAAATTAAGAGGAGGTGTGGGGTTATTAAAAGTATTATCTAGAGGGCTGAGGAGGTTTTATTGAGGTGGTTCGGACATTTAGAGAGGATGGAACGAAACAGAATGACTTGGAGAGCAAATAAATCTGTAGTGGAAGGAAGGCTGGGTAGAGGTCGGCCTAGGGAAGATTGGAGGGAGGGGGTAAAGGAGGTTTTGTGTGTGAGGGGCTTGGACTTCCAGCAAGCATGCGTGAGCGTGTTAGATATTAGCGAGTGGAGACAAATGGCTTTTAGGACTTGATGTGCTGTTGGAGTGTGAGCATATAACAATTATGAAGGGATTCAGGGAAACCGGCAGGCCGGACTTGAGTCCTGGAGATGGGAAGTACAGTGCCGGCACTCTGGAGGAGGGTTGTTAATGTTGCAGTTTTGTAACTGTAGTGTAAGCACGCCTCTGGCAAGACAATGATGGAGTGAATGATGAAAGTTTTTCTTATTCGGGTTACCCTACCGTAGTGGGAAACGGCCGATGTGCTAATAAAAAATAAAATATTAAATATGGGTCCTGCTCTGATCTTACCACAAATCCAAGACCACTAAGAGCTCGGGTACAATTGATTCACCTAAGGAGTCAACTAAAAGTTCTCTGATTACCTTACATAACAATCATTACAATCCATAATCTCGTGGGAGGCAAGTAGTGAGTTGATGGATACGGTTGGTGTAGGGCGAGTAGGGTGAATAATAATCATTAAAGTTGGTCAAGGGTCATTTTACACATGCTGTGTATGTACCCTCGTACCAGCCCAAGCTTCATTCAATGAGCAATTATGTTGGTTGGAACATGAACCGGAACCAGGTGTCACTAAGGACATCAAACTGGCAAGAATGAAAAGAGGTGTAGTAACGACAGCTATCTGTCAGTACAAAACCATTTACAATATAGAGCACGTGGAGAGACCGGCGGCTCTAGGTAGACTGACACTAATTATGAGTCAGTCAAGAACACACACAAAACCCTCCACACTTGTCATCTTTTTAAATTATAGGCTCAGTGTGCTCTCTGTGAATCTGAACAAGATGTCCTCTCTTGAGCTACTCTACCAGCAGCTGAAGGAAGAACTGAGGGTGGCTAAGCTTGAGATACAGCGACTGACTGAGGAAAACAAGAGGATTCGTAGTAATACTCCTGTTGAGAATTCTCAAGCCAAGAAAGGAACCTGGACAGTGGCTGGAACGCATGGCACCAAGTTAAGGTTCAAGAGGACGGATGGAGAGGTAGAATCAACGAAGATCCAGGAAACTGTTGTGGAAACATCTAACCGATTCTCCGTGTTACCCGATGAATGTGAGTCGACTACTAGGAACATCACGACGAACGACACCAAAGAAGGTAACAACATTGTTCTTGTTGGGGATAGTCAGATTAGGCACATGGATAGAGCCTTCTGCTTGAAAGATAGAAGTAGGAGACAGAGGGTTTGCTTTCCTGGGGCTGGAATGGAGGATATTGTTAGCCATCTGGATGACATCATGAAGGAGGTAAAACTGTGGGAGCATGTCCAGTATTAGTCTGTCTCAGTGCTGGAGGTCAACCTTATGGAATGTATGGCAGACAGAGGGTATGCTGGGACTGGAATGGGATTGTTACCATCGAGCATCATGAGAGAAAGGGATCTATTATCTGTCTGTCTAGGCAAGGTGTGGCAGGAGGTGAGGCCCATGACTAGTAGGTATAGGAAATAGACATAATGGAAGAAGTGGGAACCCTGTCATATGTGGTATTTTTCCAAGGAGAGGAGTTGGAAATGAATGGTTGTCCTGGGCAATTGGTGTCAATTGCTGGCTGGACAAATACTGTAAGGAAAATGCAGTAACATTCATTGACAACTGGGACCTCTACTATGGCAGAAATGACATGTATGCCAGAGATGGGGTTTACTTATCTAGGTCTGGGGTGGGGGCACTGACAACTGAAGTGGAGGTAGCTGTTAGGGCTTTAAACTAGAAAAAGTTAGTGGTATGGGTTATGGGGGAAAAACAGTGAAGTCCCAGTGTAGTAATATTATGAATTCTAGGAGAACTAGTAATAGGCAGAAAAAGGTGGATATTTGAAAGTCAGTGGCACTAGGTGACAAGGACAGTAATAGGTATAGTGGAAAAACAGAAATGAGCAGGAAGGGTAAAGAGAAAGGTGGGTCTTCATATGTATATTACACTAATAGTCGTAGTGCTAGAAATAAGATGGACGAGTTGAGATTAGTTGCTAGTGCGGGTAATATTGATGTTTTTGCAATAAATGAGATGTGGTTTAATATGAAAAATCGGGACATGCCTGCTGAATGTCACATCCAGGGTTTTAAATTGTTCCAAGTAGACATAAGTATCGGGAAGGGGGGTGGGTGGCACTCTATATCCGTGATCATTTAAATTGTTGCATAAAAACGGGCATAAAGTCTGAAATATTACATACAGAGTCCGTCTGGATAAAATTTTCAGAGGGGTGTGAAAAATTGATTTTAGGCGTGATATATCGTCCTCCAAACTTAGATAGGGAACAAGGGAGACTTCTCTGGGAGGAAATTGTTAAGGCCACAAGGCACGATAATGTAGTAATTCTAGGGGACTTTAACTTTAGTCAGATTGATTGGAATTTCTTGACAGGGAATTTAGAATCTAACGACTTTTTAGAGGTAGTTCAGGATTGTTTTTTGAAGCAGTTTGTGACAGAACCTACAAGGAAAAATAACCTACTTGACTTGGTTCTGGCAAACAAGGAATCCCTTGTTAATAATTTTGAAATTACAGAGGAACTCGGCACAAGTGACCACAAGTCAATTACTTTTAGCATTGAATGGATGTATGATAGTAAAGATAATTCAGTAACAGTCCCAGACTTTCGCTTAGCAGATTATAATGTGCTTAGAGAACACTTATCAGCTGTGGACTGGGGTAATGAAGAGAGCTATCAATATGACAGTTTTCTTAACACTATACAGGCTGCCCAAAGAACATTTGTCCCATATAAAGAAATTAGATCAAGTATAAATGACCCAAAATGGATGAATAATAGGCTCAAATATCTTTTAGGGCAGAAGAAAGAAATTTATAGACGCATAAATAGAGGTGAGGGTCATCTTATAAATCAGTATACCGACATTAAGAGGGACGTTAAAAAGGGTATAAGAAAAGCTAAACGGGACTATGATATTAAAGTTGCTAGGGATTCAAAAACTAACCCAAAAAGTTTTTTCCAGGTTTATAGAACAAAAGTTAGGGATAAGATAGGTCCCCTTAAAAATAACTCTGGGCATCTTACTGACAAGGAGAATGATATGTGCTTTATTTCTAATAATTATTTTCTCTCGGTTTTCACACAGGAAGACACTAATAATATCCCAATAATTATTTTTTATAGTGTCCCTGAAGAAGATAAATTATGTAATATCACAGTCACTAGAGAAATGGTTATGAAACAAGTAGACCGACTGAACTTTTTGCAAGGGTTCTTAAGGTATGCAAAATGGAACTCTGTGAACCAATATCTAACATTTTTTAACTTATCTCTTCAAACAGGTGTAGTGTCTGATATGTGGAAGATGGCTAATGTAATTCCTATTTTTAAAGCAGGGGACAAGTCGCTACCGTCAAATTACCGCCCAATAAGCCTGACCTCAATTGTAGGCAAATTACTAGAGTCAATTATAGCTGATATTATTAGAAGCTATCTAGATAACCATAATTTGATTAATGATACTCAGCATGGATTCACGAGGGGGCGTTCCTGCCTATCTAATTTATTAACCTTCTTTAGTAAAGCTTTTGAGGCTGTTGATCACGATAAAGAATTCAGTATTGTTTATTTAGATTTTAGTAAGGCTTTTGATAGAGTACCGCACCAGAGACTGTTAAAGAAAGTGGCATGGATCGAGTCATGGCTCACCAATAGGAAGCAGAGTGTGCATAAATGGCCCGTTGTTGTTTATAATATATATCAATGACCTTGATAAGGGAAATACTAGTGATATGAGCAAATTCGCCGATGACACGAAGATAGGTAGGATAATTGATTCAAACGTCAGAAAAGTGGCAGATGCAGTTCAGTGTAGATAAATGGAAGGTTCTGAAGCTTGGAAGTGTCCATAACCCAAGCACTTATAAGTTAAATAACGTAGAACTTAGCCATACAGATTGGGAAAGAACTTGGGGGTTATGGTAAATAGCAACCTTAAACCAAGACAGCAATGCGTAAGCGTACGTAATAAGGCAAACAGATTACTGGGATTTATATCAAGAAGTGTAAGCAACAGAAGTCCAGAGGTTATATTACAGGTTTATACATCATTAGTAAGGCCTCACCTAGATTATGCAGCTCAGTTCTGGTCTCCATATTACAGAATGGATATTAATTTGTTAGAAAATATTCAGCGTAGAATGACTAAATTAATGCATAACATTAGAAATCTTCCGTATGAAGAAAAATTGAAGACCCAAAAATTACATTTACTTTTAAGACGAAGAATGAGGGGAGACATGATCAAGTTATACAAGTGGAAAATGGGTATTAACAAAGGGGATATAAATAAGGTCTTGAGGATATCTCTCCAAGAGAGAACTCGCAATAATGGATTCAAATTAGATAAGTTTAGATTTAGAAAGGATATAGGAAAGTATTGGTTTGGAAATAGGGTAGTTGATGAGTGGAACAGTCTGCCTAGTAGGGTTATTGAAGCAAGGACCTTGGGTAGTTTCAAATTTAGGTTGGATAAATTCGTGAGTAAGAGGGGTTGGATTTGAGTGGGAATTGCACATGAGTAAATAGAATTATCAAAGCTTATTTCTTAGGTAGCATTGAAGATTGGGTTGAACAAATATCTTGTTAGTGGGATGGAATGTGAAGGACCTGCCTAGTATAGGCCAACAGGCCTGCTGCAGTGTTCCTCCTTTCTTATGTTCTTATGTATGTGCCATCTTCCACATATTTGCTTATTTAGCTTCCAGGAGTGGATAACATAAGTGATCAGCACACTCATCTAAAACACAACATGGTATCTCATCTGGTTCTGTAGCTTTTTTTCTTATCAGCATCTAGTCATTTTTTTTTTCATCTTTAGTTATTTCAGTTTCTTCTAATTCAGCCGTCTGTCTGGGACTAAAATCTCCTACAAGAAAGATATATATTTTTTGTGAACACTTTATCAAAATTTCTACTTACTACTATTAAAATATCCCGCACAGACGAGACTGAAGCTTATAACATCTCTGACCGAGTCGAACCATTAATTAACTAGTCACAGCGAAGTGCGAAAGTAAGGGAGTCAGAATGTATACAAGAGGGGGCGGGGGACAGGAAGGTAGAACGGGAGGGAATATTATACTATAGAGTAGGTAGTAGTAGTAGTAGTATAACAGTGTTGGAGGTGGCCATAATAAAGTAGTAGTGGCACTGAAAAAAGGGACACAGAGTGTAGAGTTAGCAAAGAAATATTAGTAGTAGTAGTAGAAGAAATAGTGGAAATAGACCATAGGAACAAAGGAACAAAGGAGCACTGCAGGAGAGCTCAAGGCCCTCAAGTGATAGGACGAAATCCCTCAGGAACAAAACCACTAAGGGACAGAACCTACCTAGGCAAAACATAACATAAGAACATAAGAAAGGAGGAACACTGCAGCAGGCCTGTTGGCCCATACTAGGCAGGTCCTTCACATTCCATCCCACTAACAAGATATTTGTTCAACCCAATCTTAAATGCTACTCAAGAAATAAGCTTTGATAATTTATTTACTCATGTGCAATTCCCACTCAAATCCAACCCTCTCATGAATTTATCCAACCTAAATTTGAAACTACCCAAGGTCTAGCTTCAATAACCTACAGGCAGACTTTCCCTCATCAACACCTATTTCAAACCAATACTTTCCATATCCTTTCTAAATCTAAACTTATCTAACTGAATCCATTATTGCGGTTCTCTCTTGGAGAGATATCCTCAAGACCTTATTTATATCCCCTTTGTTAATACCCATTTTCCACTTGTATACCTCGATCATGTCTCCCTCATTCTACGTCTTACAAGTTAATGTAATTTAAGGCTCTTCAATCTTTCTTCGTAAGGAAGATTTCTAATGCTATGTTTAATTTAGTCATTCTACACTGAATGTTTTCTAACGTAGAATGACTAAATTAATAATATTAGGCAAAGTGAAGAAGGAGAGGATTAGATAAAGATCAGGTCAGGTCCTGAGTGTTCTGAAGTTTGGAGTATTTGAGGAAGTAATGAGAAAGGAAGGCACCTACAGAAACAAAGCCAAGACTAAGATTCATACTGAATGTTTTGTATAAGGGATGCTTCAACACGATGGCGTCTGTGAAGGCTAGAATAGAAGTGTAGACAGTTTTGGCAGAGGACCTGTTAATAGGATGACTGTGATCTCTAAAGAACATTATTAGTGTCGGCAAAACTAACATTTTCACTGTGCTCTTTAAGTATGTCAGAAAGAAAGCGGCCAGTTTCTCTAAAGTACTGGAGAGGACAAGAAGAGCAGGAAATGAAGTTGACTCCAGAAGCATCAGTGGCAGGAGGAGAGATGCAAAATAGAGTATTAGTTTGGTGAAAAAAAAAGTTTGATGTATAAAGAATGGACAGTGTTGCTAAGATTTGGGGGACTGGAATTATAGGGAAGGCAAATGATAGATTTCACAGGCAGAGTTTATGAAATCGGAAGGGTAGCCAAAGTGAGAAAACGATCTGCGAAGAGTGAAAATTTTTCGAGTCAAGAAACTGAGGATGACAGATGCAGAAGGGACGGAGAAAGAGAGAAACAAGAATCCCTTTCTTGACAGGGAGTATGGAAAGAAAAATAGTGAATGTACATGCCACTGTACATTGGCTTTCTTTAAACGGATAAAGAAAGACCTGTAACTGAGCGAAGGACATTGACATCAAGGAAAGGAAGCAAAGTTAGATTCCCATTAACCTTCGAATTTTATGGAAGGAGCAAGATTGTTAAGAACATTGAGAAATGATTGGAAAAGACTAGAGTGATGTGGTCAAAGAGAAAGGACATCACAATAGAAGGGATCACATCAATAGATGGAAGAAGAGTTTCGAAATACTCCACATAAAGACTAGCAAGAACAGGGGATAGAGGAAAGGATAAAGCAACACTGAATTTTTGGGAATAAAATTTACACAAAGGTGAATAAGATGAAGAAAGACATCAGGGGGTATAGGGGAATGGAACGGCTTTACCTCAGTGATTTTCGCCGTTATTATTTAATCTTTGTATTTTGGCTTTAGTTTACCTTTTTTTCACAAACTATAATAACAAGTTTGGTTCTGCCTCGCTCTTGTTTCCTTTTCAACATTTCTTTCTTCATCTCTACATACACTAGTACGCTCATTGCTGGCCTACTTGAATTGTTTATAAGTTTTTTAATTGGCTCACTTCCTGTACTGATTACAAGCCCTTTTTTTTAGCTCTTCAATATCTTGAATTAAGCCATTGTAACACTGCTTCAGTGTTACCATTGCTACTAAATTATTAGTGTTGCTGCTACAGTGCTAGGGTTTATCGTGCTGTAGTGTTAGTGTTGCTGCTACAGTGCTAGTGTTTCTCCGACTGTAGTGTTAGTTTTTGCTGCTACAGTGCTAGTGTTTCTCCTGCTGTAGTGTTAGTGTTGCTGCTACAGTGCTAGTGTTTCTCCTGCTGTAGTGTTAGTGTTGCTGCTACAGTGCCAGTGTTTCTCCGGCTGTAGTGTTAGTGTTGCTGCTACAGTGCTAGTGTTTCTCCTGCTGTAGTGTTAGTGTTGCTGCTACAGTGCTAGTGTTTCTCCGGCTGTAGTGTTAGTGTTGTTGCTGTTACAGCTCTAATATTGCTGCTGCTGCAGATATATTATTGCGTCTTCACAGTTAGTGTTCCTGTTGTAGTATTAGTATTGTTGCTGTTGCAGCTACTGTATTGTTCCTGTTGAAATGTTAATGTTCTGCAAAGGGTTAGTGTTCCTGCTGTTGTACTAGTGTTGTCTCTGGTGTAGCTGTAGTGTTACTGATGCAGCATTAGTGTTACTGCTGCAGTGTCGGTGTTGCTGCTGCTGCAGTGCTAGTGTTGTTGCTACAGTGTAAATGTTGCTGCAACAGTGCTAGTGTTGGTGCTGTAGAGTAATTATTGCTGCTGTAGTGTTAGTTTAATTACTGCTGCTGCAGTTTTTTTGCTGGTGCAGTGTAAGTGTTGCTGCTGCAGTGTTAGTGTTGGTGTTGCAATGTTAAAGTTGCTACTCTAGTGTTAGTGTTGCTGCCACAGTGTTAGTCTTGCTGCTACAGTGTTAGTGTTCATGCTGGAACAATATTTGCTGTCTTCCATACCTCCGGCAGTTGCCCTGTATCGATAATCTTGTAGAATATTTGTTAGTGGCACGCACAGTACCACTCTTCCTTCTCTCAGGACCCACGGAGATATATTATCCGGTTCCTCCTCCTTGGAAGTATCTCTTCTTTTCCATTCATACTCCTTGTTTTTTTGAGTTCTTTGCCTTCTATACTTTTTCCATTGCTTTAGCATATTTCGATTTGGCCTTTTTGCACCTGTGGGAAACCATGGGCTCACGCTGATCTTCCATTGTTTCTATTGCTCCTATGGTCGAATTTCTCCTCTGCCTTCCCACAATTTCCGGCCTCATTCTCAGCCCAGCTCTTCTAGAGGGAGGGTGTCTCAGTGCTGCACCCTTGCGGTCTTTTGTGAAACTAGTTTGTTTTCACAAAATGGCGGAACGTGGAAAGAGGAGAGTGAATACGGTCTGTGTCGAGGTCCTCAAGGGTGCTGTTTATCCCAGCAATGCTGATGTCTTGCTTCCAGCTATAATCCGGGATGTTTATGGCATACAGCATGAAGAGCTTTATGGAATATCGTTGAATGGTACGTCCAGGATCTTTGTTAAGCTGTTGACAGCAAGTGTTTATGACCGAGTGTAGACCGGTTCCAAGACCGACGATTAGAGGTGACCCCGGCAGTGGATGTTATATTGAAGGATGTCTCCAGATATTACTCATGGATTCATATACGTAATGTTCCATTTGAGGCCGGGGAACACGACATCCGGGAAGTATTTTAGAAATATGGTGTCATCCATGAAGCTACAGTGGGACGTTGGACGCAGGGTTTCTATGGTGGATTTTCGGAAGGATCGTTTAAACTCAAAATGACCTTAAGACATCAAATTCTATCCTATGTGGTTATGGAAGACTTCAAAACGCAGGTATATGTAACGTACTCGGGGCAACTGCGTATGTGCCGCATATGTGGGTCCACAGGACATATGGCAGTAGACTGTGCTGGACGGACGTATCATCAGGCATATCGGCGTACCGACAACGATAGGCGTGATAAGAAGGATGATGATAATGGTCGGAGCAATGAGGACGTGGGCGTGGTGGAGTCGGCCAAGTGGAGTGCAGAGGTGGAGGCTACTGAGGCATGGGTATATACCTTACCTGATAGTGTGCTGCAGCAGGGGATTGTGGAGAGTGAGGGGTCCCCGGAATGATTGGAATTGGAATTGGAGGATCTGCAGCATATGTTACCTAGTCCTTTGGAGGATCTGACGATCCCGATTGTAAGTATGAGTGGAGTAGTGCCTGAGGAGAATGTGATGGAGACAGTGGAGAAGTGTGTGAATGAGGTTGTGGAGGAGATGATCCTACCGGTCAAGGTTGTGAGTGCAGAAGTGCATTGTTCTCATGCTGGTGAGAGCATGGAGGCCTCTGCATCCTCCAGGAAAAGGCCTGGTGAGCCTGAAGAGGAGGATGTATTAAGCCTGCACAAAGGGCCAAGAAAACTTGGGTGGAGGTCGCCCGTGGGGGTAAGGGTGGTGAGAAGCAAGGATGTTTGTATGGACAGTAAGAAGCATATGGCTAGTGTGAATGGTAAGACCAGTGATAAGGGTGTCAAATCAGGGATTGTTAAAGATAGTGTGCAGAAATTGCAAAGACCCCGAGGAAAACCCCGATGCAAGTTCAGGTGCCTTAATATAAATGTCAATGGCCTCTTAGGCAAAAAGGAGGGGCTGGAGGTAACATTGAAAAGGATGAAAGGATTTTTGATAAACAGGAACATAACTATTGTTGGGGAGAATTGCATTTGAATGGGTTCCGGGTTTTCATGGGTCGCAAATTTAAGGGGGGGGCAATAGGAATGGGGTCCAGTCCCTTTCGACTATTGACAT
>WNWK01008498.1:67500-84124 GCA_009830355.1 Cherax destructor | reverse complement strand
AAAGTACTGGTTTTCGAACAGAGTTGTAGATGCGTGGAACAATCTTCCGAGTACTGTGATAGAGGCTAGACCTTGGGTGGCTTTAAAAGAGATTGACAAATATATGAGTGGAGGGGCTGGGTTTGATTTGTGTCGTGAGTACGGGAATAAATTCTTAGGTAGTGGTGGTTTTGATAAGGACCTGCCTTGTATGGGCCAGTAGGCCTTCTGCAGTGTTCCTCCATTCTTATGTTCTTATGTTAACAGGAGGAGAATGAGGTGGTCAGTCCCTCAACCTTGAGTCGATGTTGAAGCCACTGTGTGGCGAAACGTTTCCTCAATAAAGATACCCAAGTGTTGCATATGTGTCTAATTTACCAACTCGTCGGTTCTCTGAACCATTCATTTACGTTATTAAGCTGGTAGGTGCTAGGGTTATGAACATTCCCGAGCTTTAGAACTTTGCATTTATCTACATTGAACTGCATCTGCCATTTTTCTGACCAGGAATTGAGTTTGTCTAAATCCTCCTGAAGTTCCGTGACATCTACGTCTGAATCGATTATCCTACCTATCTTCGTGTCATCAGCGAATTTGCTCATATCACTAGTAATTCCCTCGTCAAGGTCATTTATATATATTATAAACAACAACGGGCCCAAAACCGATCCCTCAGATTTAACCCCATTAATGCACACCCTCTGCTTCCTATTGGTGAGCCATGACTCGATCCATGAAAACACTTTTCCCCAATGCCGTGAGCAGCCACTTTCTTTAACAGTCTCTGATGTGGTACTCTATCAAAAGCCTTACTAAAATCCAAATAAACAATATCGAATTCTTTATCATGATCAACTGCCTCAAAAGCCTTACTGAAAAAAGTTAATAAATTAGTTAGGCAGGAACGGCCCCTGGTGAATCCATGTTGAGTATCATTAATCAAATTATGCCTATCGAGATGGCTTCTTATGTTATCAGCTATAATCGACTCCAATAATTTGCCTACAATTGAAGTTAGACTTATTGGGCGGTAATTTGATGGTAACGACTTGTCCCCTGCTTTAAAAATAGGAATTACATTAGCCATCTTCCACGTATCAGACACTACACCTGTTTGAAGAGATAGGTTAAAAATGTTAGTTAAGGGTTCACAGAGTTCAATTTTGCAACTCGTCTTACAAGTGAATGTAATTTAAGGGTCTTCAATCTTTCTTCATACGGAAGATTTCTAATGCTATGAATTAACTTTGTCATTCGTCGCTGAATGTTTTCTAACGAATTTATATCCATTCTGTAAAATGGAGACCAGAACTGAGCTGCGTAATCTAGGTGAGGCCATACTAATGATGTATAAAGCTGTAATATAACCGCTGGACTTATGTTGCTTACACTTCTTGATATAAATCCCAGTAATCTATTTGCTTTATTTCTTACGCTTAGGCATTGCTGACTTGGTTTAAGGTTGCTGCTTACCATAACCCCCAAATCCTTTTCACAACAAGTGGTGTTCCACAGGGATCAGTCTTAGGCCCGTTGTTATTTATAATATATATCAATGACCTTGACGAGGGAATTACTAGTGACATGAGCAAATTCGGCTCATTCAGTACCCTGGTGATGGACCAGGTGCTTCTGCTCATTCAGTGCCCTGGTGATGGACCAGGTACTTCGGCTCATTCAGTACCCTGGTGATGGACCAGGTGCTTCAGCTCCTTCAGTACCCTATTTTATAGTGCCCTGATTATCAAAGCATATTCCTTGGACGGAGTAGGTGGGTTTGGTAGGAGATTTTGTTTGTGGGATTGGTTTTGGGTTTTAGGGTGACTTACCTAGTGTGGACCAGTTGGCTTGCTGCATTCTCCTTATTTCTGTGTTGTTGTGAGTGAGAGGGTTGGATTTGAACGGACTTGCACAATGGTTGGGGTGGGGGTTTGTCGGGGCTTGTTGCTTGATGGCGATGGGTTGGACAAATATTTTTATTAGTGGGTTGGTTTTGACATGGACCTGCCAAGTATGGGCCAGTGGGCCTGTTGCAGTGTTCCGCCTTTCTTATGTTCTTATCAAAGCTTATTTCTTGGGTAGAATTGAAAATTAGTTTGGGCAATTATTCTGTTAGTGGGATGGATTGTGAAGGACCTGCCTAGTATGGGACAACAGGCCTGCTGCAGTGTTCCTCCTTTCTTATGTCCTTATGACACGAAGATAGGTAGGATAATTGATTCAAACATAGATGTCATAGAACTTCAGGAAGATTTAGACAAACTTAATTCGTGGTCAGAAAAGTGGCAGATGCAGTTCAATGTAGATAAATGCAAGGTACTGAAGCTCGGGAGTGTCCATAACCCAAGCACTTATAAGTTAAATAACGTGGAACTTAGCCATACAGATTGGGAGAAGGACTTGGGGGTGATGGTAAGCAGCAACCTTAAACCAAGACAGCAATGCCTAAGCGTACGTAATAAGGCAAATAGATTACTGGGATTTATATCAAGAAGTGTTAGCAACAGAAGTCCAGAGGTTATATTACAGCTTTATACATCATTAGTAAGGCCTCACCTAGATTACGCAGCTCAGTTTTGGTCTCCATATTACAGAATGGACATAAATTCGTTAGAAAACATTCAGGTAGAATGACTAAATTAATACATAGCATTAGAAATCTTCCTTACGAAGAAAGATTGAAGACCCTAAAATTACATTCACTTGTAAGACGTAGAATGAGGGAAGACATGATCGAGGTATACAAGTGGAAAATGGGTATTAACAAAGGGATATAAATAAGGTCTTGAGGATATCTCTCCAAGAGAGAACCCGCAATAATGGATTCAAGTTAGATAAGTTTAGATTTAGAAAGGATATAGGAAAGTATTGGTTTGGAAATAGGGTAGTTGATGAGTGGAACAGTCTGCCTAGTAGGTTATTGAAGCTAGGACCTTGGGTAGTTTTAAATTTAGGTTGATAAATACATGAGTGAGAGGGTTGGATTTGAGGGGGACTCGCACTTGAGTTAATAGAATCATCAAAGCTTATTTCTTGGGTAGAATTGAAAATTAGGTTGGGCAATTATTCTGTTAGTGGAATGGATTGTGAAGGACCTGCCTAGTATGGGCCAACAGGCCTGCTGCAGTGTTCCTCCTTTCTTATGTTCTTATGAGTTCAACATTATTAAGCTGGTAGGTGCTAGGGTTATGAACATTCCCGAGCTTTAGAACTTTGCATTTATCTACATTGAACTGCATCTGCCATTTTTCTGACCAGGAATTGAGTTTGTCTAAATCCTCCTGAAGTTCCGTGACATCTACGTCTGAATCGATTATCCTACCTATCTTCGTGTCATCAGCGAATTTGCTCATATCACTAGTAATTCCCTCGTCAAGGTTATTTATATATATTATAAACAACAACGGGCCCAAAACCGATCCTGTGGAACGCCACTTGTTACAGATCCCCACCAGATTTAACCCCATTAATGCACACCCTCTGCTTCCTATTGGTGAGCCATGACTCGATCCATGAAAACACTTTTCCCCAATGCCGTGAGCAGCCACTTTCTTTAACAGTCTCTGATGTGGTACTCTATCAAAAGCCTTACTAAAATCCAAATAAACAATATCGAATTCTTTATCATGATCAACTGCCTCAAAAGCCTTACTGAAAAAAGTTAATAAATTAGTTAGGCAGGAACGGCCCCTGGTGAATCCATGTTGAGTATCATTAATCAAATTATGCCTATCGAGATGGCTTCTTATGTTATCAGCTATAATCGACTCTAATAATTTGCCTACAATTGATGTTAGACTTATTGGGCGGTAATTTTATGGTAACGACTTGTCCCCTGCTTAAAAAATAGGAATTACATTAGCCATCTTCCACGTATCAGACACTACACCTGTTTGAAGAGATAGGTATCTAAGAAAATCCCAGAAATAGTAAAAAACCTCTCCCTCTGTCTAAAGTATTTTAGTGACTCTAATCCCCTCATTGCCAAATAGCTGGAGAAAAGGGGTAAAACTGCCTTTTCCCACTATACTATAGTGCCATATCTACACCTGCCAAGTATGTGGCAGTTGAAATATGATGCTTGAGACCTATTCATTACTATATCTCAGACTTTTGATGAAGTTTAATGAATATTGTTAAATTAGACACATATGCAACACTTGGGTATCTTTATTGAGGAAACGTTTCTGCCACACAGTGGCTTCATCAGATCCAATACAAAGAAGAAAGTAGTAATAAAGGAGGAGTTTGAGGTAATCAGTCCTCGGCCTGGAGTCGATGTGTTCAGTCCATCAATCTTGAAGTAAATACAACATAAAGCAAATAGAAGTTGCTTATATACTGTAGACAGGTGAGATGAAGCAGGAGGAGGCGGGTCATAGTGGTATCAACCACTAGTCGAAGTAAGTCCTTGTCCAAAGGTTTGGACAAATGTTGAAGAATCCCTTTGTATCAAGATCCCAAGAAGTTGCTGTGTCAGACCTTTGCCAACTACCTTTCAACATTGCCCAAGGCAAAGCCGGCGTTCGTAGCTCATAGTTGAAATCCTGAAGGGCAATCTTGTATAACGATTCAGAGATAACACACGCATGGCCATTCGTGATTCCTAGATCAGAGATCCAGACTGAATGTATCAACGAGAGAACACGCAACTCCTCTAATTATCGTGTGTGCATTGACCTCTTCGCTCACGGGCCGAGAGGTCGTGCTGCGCAGTTGCTCCTGGTCCAGTCTTTGCGCAACTTCCGATTTTCTCCAAGATGGCGACCAGTGTTCGGAGGAGGAGCAACACGTGTGTGTGGAGCTTAAGGAGCCATTTACCCAGCTAACGCTTCAGTGTTGCTGCCGGCGATAATCCGTGACACTTTTGTATTTGCATGAAGACCTATATGGCATTGCATTAAATGGTTCGACGAGGATCTTCGTGAAGTTTGGTACAGTGGAGGCTTATGAAAAACTGTGGAGAGGTACCAGGAGAAGCACCTCACTGTCAACACTGGGATAGAAGTCCGGCTCAGGATGCCTCTAAACATTACACCTTGTGAAGGTCCGTAATGTGCCATTTGAGGTCATTGGATTGGATGTCAGTGAGGCCTTTGAAAGGTATGGTGTGGTGCATTCTACGACTATGGGAAGGTGGACTGAAGGAATATATGCTGGGTTGCCAGAAGGTTCCTTCACATTGAAAATGACTTTGAAAAGGCCTATACCGTCCTATGTACTGCTGGAGGCCTTTAGGACGCAGGTGTTTGTTACCTACGCGGGACAGCGTAGGACATGTCTATGTGTGGGAATATGATCACATGGCAGCGGGTGTCCCACCATCATGGCCCCAAGACCAATGGTTACACAGGTACCTGTGATGCATAACCCCTTGGAGGAGTCAACACCTGAGATTGTGGAAGGACTGGGAAAGGCCAGTGGGGCAGAAGTGGGGAAGGTGTGGGGAAAGTTGTGTAACGTCCCTGAGGAGTTGAAAGCTCCAACAATCGATGGGCCTGGAAAGATAATGAGTCTGGGGATTTGGTGGAGGTGGGTGACCTCCAGGTGGACCTATCGCAACCATTGCAAGAGATGTTGCGAACGTTTCTGGAAGATCCGAGTGATTTCCTCTGGAGTTGGACACTTACAGGTGGAGGAGGGTAGGCTAACCAGGGCGTGAACGTGCCAGAAGCTGGGGAAGACAGGTTGCAGGTGCAGGAAGTGGAGGCTGATGTGCATAGGGATGGGGACAGGATGTAATGGAGAGGTAGGGGAGAATCAAGAAAGAGGGCAGGAGAGGTGTCAGATGATGATGTCCTCACACCTGCCAGCGACAGGTAAGAAAACATATGTAGAGATGGCACGGAAGGGAAGGTGGGGGCACAGGTGAGGGTATACGCCCCCTTTGGCGTATTCAAGTGTTTAACGATTAATGTGAATAGCCTAAGGGCAGAAATTAAACGTAGGTGGGTGGAGGTAGTGTTAAGAAGATATGACGTAGATGTAATTTTTATACAAGAACATAATTTTAGGGTGGTCGAGAGTTGAGATTGAAAGGTTATGAGGTGTATGCAGGTAACTCCGGAAATTAAAGGGTGGGGTGGCTGTGGGGTGAAGGAGTCCAGTCCCTTTCGGTTGTTAGCTTGGGAGGAGGGGAGGGAGAGTGGTGAGGTGGATGGGCATTGGGGCGACATTCGGGTATGTTTCATGGGAATATATATGCCAGCTGACAATAATCGAGTAAAGGATGAATTTGTAAGGGAGGTTTTGACATATCATTTACGGGGTTTGGCTATGATTACTCTGATGGGTGGGGATTGGAATTGTATAATCAGGAAAAAGATGTAGAACCTAGAGGGGCGGGTTGTGAATTAGGGACGTTAGTGTTTTAGTGAGGAGGTGGAGTGTTCGATGTGGTACGGGGTGATGGGTGGGAGGTGGAGCATACTTTTGAGGAGAGGCTATGCAGCCCGGTTGGATCGTGTTTATGCAACAAGAGACGTTACAGTGGGGAGGTGCAAACGCTTGATATTGGTTTTTCTGACCATCGTGGTGTATTAGTAGAGGTGGAGTGGGATGGAATGGTCCGAAGGTACAATGGTTATTGGAAGTTGAATGTGCGTTTGCTGGCGGGGGAGGGGAGGGAGGTCGTTTGAGGAATGGTGGGGGTCCTTCTGGTTAGAAGGAGCAGAGGTAAGGAGAAAGATTTTTGGGCTGGTGGGAAAAAGTGCAAAGGAGGGAATAAGGGACTTTTATAGGAATCAAGGAAGAGATGAGGCAAGGTGGAAGTTTGGTCTTCAGAAATATTTGAGGGTCAGCTTAATGAATGCTATGAGGGTGGGGTTGGTAGGTATGGGAAATAGAAGGGTTAGGGAAGGTTGAGGGATATTCAAAATGATCGTTTTGATGCGATCAGAGTAAGAGGAGGTATTGAGGAGGCGTTGTGGGGAGATAGACCGTCAGGTTGCGTGTTGAGGAGGTTTAGAGATAGGCAGAGGGTAACACGATTATGGGGATTGAGGTGTGTACAAGGGTGGGAGGATATGAAGTGGGACAGGTGCTCAGGACAACGGATGGCATAAGCAATTATGCCGATCATTGGTTTGGGAGGAAATTATCATTGAGTGTAGGGACGGGTAGTGCCGGGAGGTCCTTCGGGAAGGGATCCTGTGTCGTTTGGGGAGGAAGACCGTAAGGAGTTGGGTGGAAGTATAAGTGAGGAGGAAGGGGGGAGGCAGTGTCTAGATTAAGTCTAGGGAAGGCACCAGGGTTAGACGGGATACCGAATGATTTCTATGTAGTGCATTAGGAAACGTTGAGAGAATGTTTAGTGCAATTGTTTAATTGTATGAAGGATGGGGGTAGGATAGGGGAGATGCAGGGGACTGGGGTAGTTGTTCTGGTGCCGAAAGGAGGGGGGGGAGAACCTTGGGTAATTACAGGGCGATATCCCTCATGTGTGGAGATTATAAAATCTTCGCAAACATTTTAGGGAATAGAATGAAATGGTGCTTGACAAAGTCATACATCAGGGGCAGTTTGGTATACCTGGAAGAAGTATGAGTGTAGGACATGGGAGAATCGGGGATTTTATTGAAGGTAGGACGGGAGGGTGTGTCTTGGGAATAGATTGGAAGGAAGCATATGATTGTGTGAATAGAAGCATGTTGGGAATTATATTGAGAGTCAAGGTTTTGGGGAGGAAATTGCTGGATGGGTTGAGACATTGTATAGTTCTGCGAAGGTGTGTGTACAGGTGAATGGTAAGTTGGGGAAACAGGTGGTGATGGAAAGGGTCTGAGACAGGGGTGTCCCATATCTCAGATCCTTTTCCGTGCATGCAGGATCCCTTTTATAGGTTAATAGAGGAAGGAGTAGGAGAGAGGGAGAGAGGGAAGAGGGGGTGAGTAGTGTGGGCATCGTGGGGTATGTGGATGATACTACTGTATTGGTGGGTGGAACAGAAGGGCTGGTTAATGTGGGACGTATTATAGAGGTCTTTGGAGCAGCGACGGAATGAGGGTTAATGGAGCCAAGTCTAAGTTATTGGAGGTGGGTACGTGGGTGGGGGGCTTGGGGAAGGTGTATGGATGGAATGTTGTGGATAGAATAAAGATCTGTGGAATTGTGTATATGGCAGATGTGAGAGTGGCCAGGCAGGTGAATTCTGAGGAAGGTGGTGGGTAGGGCTTTGGGTAGAATGAGGGTTGGAGGGCAGGGGATGTTACGCTGTTGCAACGTGTGGTGGTGGTGAACACACTTGTATACAGTAGGTGTGGCATGTAGCTGCGGTGTATCCTTTAAGGATGGTCGACATCAGGGAATTACAAAGAAAGTGTTACAGTATGTGTGGGGGTATGGGCGGCGTGGCTTCGAAAGGAAGTTGTCATGATGGGTTGGGCCTCATTTCTTTGGAACATCGTGTGAAAGCAGTTTATGTGAAACAGTGTTTTTAAGGAAGGGTGGGGTGAGAGGTCAACAGTAGGAGCGGTCATGGAGGATTGCGGAAGTGGTGGAGTGGGAGGACCTGCGGTGTGTGAGGACATGGCTAGACAGTTATTGGCAATGAGGAGCCTAAAAGGGCAAAGGTGGGCAGGTTGGGGACGGGGAGTGAAAAGGGTGGGGTGGTACAGGGTCAAGCGAATTTTCTAGTTTATGATTGGAGGGGATTTGGGGTGGGTTCAGGAAGATCCGTTTATTGCCTAAGGTACGGAGGTGGTTTACAGATTTCTATTAGGTATATTGGCATCAAGGTCTGAATTATATAGGATGGGGTTGGTGGGTACGAATGAATGTCAGAGGTGCGGAGATGAGGAGACAGCATATCATGCTGTATATTTTTGTGAGTCTTTAGAGGGGTGAGGCTATGGTTGTCAAGGGTGATTGGATTGGTGGGGGAGAAAATTTCGACCTTACGGGCTTTAAGCTTTGATGTTGGGGAGTATCGAGAGAAGTGGGAGGGCAATTATGTATGTAATTGCGGATTTCTTGTATGTATCATGGGAATGAGAGAGGTGGGAGGGGACTGTAGGGTGAAAGCCTTAGCGGCTCATGTGTATCGCTCAATGTGTAGGAATAGGCTATTGTATGGAGATAAATGGGTATCAAGTTTTTCTGAGGGATATAGGACATTAACAGTAGCAAAGTTATTACGGTGATGCAGAGTAGAGCTGGAAAGGACTGGATTCTTTGGAAGACAGAGTAGTTAGGGGGTCGATGTTGTGTTGAATGAGGTTTTAGGTGATAGTAGTGTGAATGTTGAGGGGGTCGACTGGCGACGAAATGCTTGTTATTGAGCAACGGGAAAAGACAGCTGACGCGGAAAGGTGTTGAATAGGTATGAGAGGATGACAGGATGAACTTGTTTGGACTTGACTTTACGTAATGACGTGACAAAGACCAGGTTCAAGGAAAGAGTACGCACAAGGGGCTTTCTGAAGTGTTGGAGCATGGTAATTGATGTTTGTTTTATGAGACAGGAAGTATAGTTCCCTGACGCTGTACGGGATCATGTTAATATTGTTCTCAAATAGTACATATTATGTTTCTTATCAGTACTCTCAAAATAGGTAATTAAAATTTGTTGTGGAGTTATTGTAATATTACCACAAGATTAGTGGTATCAGAGAAGGTTTTTTTTTTTACATTATCATTGTCATTGTGTAATGTTAATGTATAGCTCCGTTTCATATACATCATATCATTGTCGTTAGGCAATGTGAAAGTACTGTACTGTTTTGTATAGCTTTTGGAATTAATGATGCTAACGATCTTATTGTATGGGTATTATTTGGGAAAAATTTGTATGATGATTAAGGGTATCATCATAGTACATAGATTATGTATAGCAGTACTTAGTTCTTATTTTTGTGTGTGTATTTATGAATTATTGTATGTTGTTATGGTGATATATGCTCTGCGGGTTAGGATACGTGCTTGTATTCAGTGATAGGAGTAGTCTAATAGGGATAGGGAAGGAATTGAGTTGGCCTTGTCAAGTGATATGTGACAAGTGATATGTGTTATGAGTCTTGATGGAATACCCATCATATAGATGGTTATTCCTTTATATGTTGGATAATAACTTACAACTTGAGTGGTATCAGATAAGACTTCAAATAATTGCTATTATGTAATGTTACAGTAAAGCACAGTTTTAAACATAATTAAAATGGCAGTCTTAATGCCTATGGCCTCTTAGGTTAGAGGTATTCAGTAATATTTATGCATATATGTTTTATGTAGAGGTATTTAGTTCACAAATTATTGGATATAGTGGCCTGTGGTCGTGTTGTATTTGTATAAAACAGGGTTTTATATTTTATCTGTATGAAGTTAGTTTTTAAGTGGTTATGTTCAGAAACCACAAGTGGAGTGGTCTCAGATACGAATTTTCTTTGTATCATTGTCACTATATAATGTTAATGTTTTGTATAGTGTTGCAAAGTTTGTTGTTAATGTACCTGTATGTGTTTTATAAATAAAATATAAAAAAAATTATCGTGTGTGCTAAGTCTGATCTAAGTGGTAGTGAATGGACTTTTTGGTCTTAAATTGGAATCCATATTCTTGAGAATGGAAAGTGATTTCAAGGGAATTACCAGTGCATGTGTTAAGTTAGTGTCATCTATAATGACGACAGCTCATTATTAAGGAGGACATTAGCTAATCAGCGCCGAGTCCAGACACCACTGCGAGTCCAAGACACCAAATCCCCAGGTAGACAGTGACAGACCTGGGAGGATGTGAGTCCATTTGTTCCCACCTTGTTCGTCAAATAGATTTCAATCTATAATTTTGTACAAGGCTAGATAGAGCTAGTGGAAATCTGGTTCCAGAATTTGTTTAAGTGTCAGAAACCAGACACCAGGTATCAACACGGACATCATACTAGTATGTGTAAAGTGTTCAATCCCTGTGTATTTACATACCCCAGTAGAGGAAAGTTCACCATACTCTTGACAGAGCTTGTGAAGAGTCTGGCTCTGGGTGATAAGACTGACATTAACAGATCAGTCAAGCATACACACATCTTCTTAAGCAAATTTTGAGGATTTATTAAGTACTCATGATCAGTCTAGGTGATAAAACATTACTGTGGAAACACATTTACTCTGGAGTGCATACAGGTCCCCCAGTGTGGTTTAGATTGCAACGTACAGGTATAAATACTCTATACTGGTGGTGGTGGAGGTGGAAATGGAACACTGTAAGGAAAAAGTCTCTGATTGACTTAATTCTTTTCCTACTGGTTTCTCTGGCAGTGCGGTAGTCTGCCTGGTACAATCTCTAGGCTTCTTGTTTGTTTACCCCACCTGCCAGCACCATATGTAGGCCTGAGATATGCACACTCAATTTGGTTCCTGTCTATTTCAGCCTAATATCTTATCTGTCTACTTCTTTTTACTTTCTCTGTTGCCAGGAAAGCCTCGTCCCTAACTTCTCTTTGAGCTCTTCCTGTACACGTATGTACTTTGTTGTTGTACTTTATAAGTATTATTAGGGTTTCTAGTGCTCTCAGCTATTATAGGGTGTGTAGAAGCTTTTCTTCATTTGTGTTAGTGTTAGCCTATTTGACACAGCTTCCGGGTTAAACACGTAACAAATTCTTATGCATATTTTTATCCTAGCCCGTAGGTTCATATGATCCCCCCAGACGTCCGAGTGTTGTTACTGACGTGGGGGCGAGTGTAATTAAGGTTACCGAGTGATGAATTATTATTACAATCACAACTAAGCGCTGAACCGACAAGGGTCAAGCAATCATTGATGGCAAAATAATAGCCTCAATCTGATTTACACTCATCATCTACACTCATCTTTTACTTCAAACAATCTCATCTATGTTGAACATCCTCTCGAAACTTCCTTCCACCCAGAGCCGGATTTTGTAGGCCCCTGGCCTGTGTACGGGTACTTTGAAGCCCCTGGGCTGTGTACGGGTACTTTGAAGCCCCTGAGCTGTGTACGGGTACTGTGAGGCCCCTGGGCTGTGTACGGGTACTTTGAAGCCCCTGGGCTGTGTACGGGTACTTTGAGGCCCCTGGGCTGTGTACGGGTACTGTGAAGCCCCTGGCCTGTGTACGGGTACTGTGAAGCCCCTGGGCTGTGTACGGGTACTGTGAAGCCCCTGGCCTGTGTACGGGTACTGTGAAGCCCCTGGGCTGTGTACGGGTACTGTGAGGCCCCTGGCCTGTGTACGGGTACTGTGAAGCCCCTGGGCTGTGTACGGGTACTGTGAGGCCCCTGAGCTGTGTACGGGTACTGTGAGGCCCCTGGGCTGTGTATGGGTACTGTGAGGCCCCTGAGCTGTGTACGGGTACTGTGAGGCCCCTGGGCTGTGTACGGGTACTGTGAGGCCCCTGGGCTGTGTACGGGTACTGTGAGGCCCCTGGGCTGTATACGGGTACTGTGAGGCCCCTGGGCTGTGTACGGGTACTGTGAGGCCCCGGGGCTGTGTACGGGTACTCTGAGGCCCCTGGGCTGTGTACGGTTACTCTGAGGCCCCTGGGCTGTGTACGGGTACTGTGAGGCCCCTGGGCTTTGTACGGGTACTGTGAGGCCCCTGGGCTTTGTACGGGTACTGTTAGGCCCCAGCGATATTTTCAAAAGGGAAAAAAATAATCACAAAAGTCAACAGATCATCATATACATGATGTAATAACATACTATAATTATAAACTTACTAGAGTAAGGGCCTCTGCCAGCTGGCAGAGGCCCTCCAGCTGGCGGAGGCCCTCCAGCTGGCAGAGGCCCTCCAGCTGGCGGAGGCTCCAGCGCTGCACCCTTGCTGTCATCGGGTCCTACATCCACCCCTTGTAAACTGGCAGTTCCAGTCCCGTCGCTTGTACAGCCAACCACCTACATACTGCCCTCACCTCCCGGTTTATTAACACCACCTACATACTGCCCTCACCTCCCGGTTTATTAACACCACCTACATACTGCCTACCTCCCGGTTTATAACACCACCATACGCCCTCCCGGTTTATTAACACCACCTACATACTGCCCTCACCTCCCGGTTTATTAACACCACCTACATACTGCCCTCACCTCCCGGTTTATTAACACCACCTACATACTGCCCTCACCTCCCGGTTTATTAACACCACCTACATACTGCCCTCACCTCCCGGTTTATTAACACCACCTACATACTGCCCTCACCTCCCGGTTTATTAACACCACCACTAAACTTCTTATTGAATTTTAAATCGATTCACACTTTTTTACAGCCTCTGGTTTTTAGTAGTAAATATTTGTGCTTATTATTCATGTGTTTCATGTATTGATTATCACTGTCCTCTTCACCTTATGGCATTATTTATTTTTGCAATATTACATTTTCCTGAGCATGGTAGTGACCTTGTCATCCTCCCTTCCCCTGACTAATAGTAATAGTGATAGTAGTGGTGGTGATGGTGATAGTAGTGGTGGTAGCGTTGTTGTTAGTCGTAGTGATGATGTTGTTGGTAGTTTTAATTGTGGATGTTGTGGTGGTGATAGTTGGAAGTTGTGTTCGTTGTTAGTAATGTTGGTGGTTGTGGTGAATGTGGTCGTGTTGGTTGTGGTGGCGCTGTTGGTGTTGGGGGAGGTGATGGAGTAAGTGGAGGTGGTTTTTATGATTTGCTGTTGGTGATTATAATGGTTGTGGTGGTGATTGTAGGCGTAGTGGTTGGGGTAGTGATGGTGCCGAAGAGGGTGGTGGTAATAGTGGTGTCGTAGAGGGTGGTGGTAATAGTGGTGCTGTTGGTGATGTAGGGGGTGGTTGTGGTAGTAGGGAAGATAGTGGCGTTGATTGTGGTGGTGCTGGCAGAGGTGTCATGGTGGTGGTGACAGTGCTGGTGGTTGTTGTGGTTATGATAAAATTCTTTGAGGCACTGACATAATGACTGTGTGCCAGTGGTGGTGGTGATAGCGGTTGTGATGGTGGTAGTTGTGGTGATAATGGTTGTGTTGGTAGTGTTGATGGTACTGGTGGTAATAGTGGTTGTGGTGGTGGTGTTAATGGTAGTGGTGATGATAGTGGTTGTGGGAATGGTGGTTGTGGGAATGGTGGTTGTGGGAATGGTGGTTGTGGTGATGGTAACGGTTGCGGTGGCGGTAGTAATGCTGGTAATGGTGAAAATGGTAGTGATTGTGATGGTTGTATTTGAGGTGGTAGTGTTAGTAATGGTGGGGGTTGTGAAGGCGTTATTGGTGGTAGTGGTTGGGCATATTTTTGGGGTGGTAGTGAGGATGGTGGTAGTAATGTTGGTAGTGGTAGTGGCGGGGGCAGTTGTGGTGGTGGTGATGTTGGTGATGGTGATAGTGATTACTATTCACCAACCCTATTCCAGCACCACCACAAACCACATCCATCACCACCCACAAAACTGCCACCACCATTATTCTCAACTTCCACCATCCTCAACCCCCAATCCCCACCATCCACCACCACCATCATCCACAACAACCACCACCACAACCACCACCACCATTCACATCAACCACTACCACCACCATTCAAACAACCACCACCACCATTCACAACAACCACTACCACAACCACCACCATTCACAACAATTACTACAACAACCACAACCACCACCATTCACATCAACCACTACCACCACCACAACCACCACCATTCAAATAACCACCACCACCATTCACTACAACCACTACCACCACCATTCGAACAACCACCACCACCATTCACAATAACCGCCATCACCACCACCATTCACAACCACCACCACCACCAAACCCATTCACAACCACCACCACCACCAACCACCATTCACAACCACCACCGCCATCATTCACCACAACCACTACAAAACCACCACCATTCACAACAACCACCACCATAAGTACCATCACCATTCACAACAACCACCACCACCACCATTCACAGCCACCACCACCATTCACAGCCACCACCACCATTCACAGCCACCACCACCATTCACAGCCA
Organism: Cherax destructor; assembly: GCA_009830355.1. Taxonomy (NCBI): domain Eukaryota; kingdom Metazoa; phylum Arthropoda; class Malacostraca; order Decapoda; family Parastacidae; genus Cherax; species Cherax destructor. Next base: position 69,200 of record WNWK01008498.1, on the reverse strand, counting down.
CCACCACCATTCACAGCCACCACCACCACCACGATTCACAACCTCCACCACCACAAGAACCACAACAATTCACAACCACCACCACCACCACCAGCACCATTCACAACAACCACCACCATTCACAACAACCACCACCACCACCACCACCATTCACAACAACCACCACCACCATTCACAACCACCACCACCACCACCATTCACAACAACCACCACCACCACGATTCACAACCACCACCACCACAAGAACCACAACAATTCACAACAACCACCACCACTATTCACAACCACCACCACCACAAGTACCACCACCATTCACAACCACCACCACCACAAGTACCACCACCATTCACAACCACCACCATTCACAACCACCACCACCACAATTCACAACCACCACCACCACCACCATTCACAACAACCACCACCACTATTCACAACCACCACCACCACCATTCACAACAACCACCACCACCACCACCATTCACTACCACCACCACCATTCACAACAACCACCACCACAAGTACCACCACCACCACCATTCACAACAACCACCACCACAAGTACCACCATTCACAACAACCACCACCACAAGTACCACCATTCACAACCACCACAATTCACTACCACCACCACCACCACTTCTCACTGCTCACATATTTCCATATCAACTTCATAAAAAAATTCCTGCACATTTGAAAGTTTTTTTTTGACTTCTAAATTTAGTCAAAAGATGATAAAAAAAAAAAAAATAATTAATATCAGGTATTCTTCTGCTTGATAGTAATGAGTTATTATTTGTTTCAGTATGAATATCAGGAACGTATTCACCCTTAGAGGAAAAGTATAGAAACTTTTCATTTGTTCTTTGATATTCAGTGGCAAGTGAAAAGTATATTTACTTTTCCTTTGCTTGGCACATGAGTAATGAAAAATAATTATGTAAAAATTCTACTCTGTTCAATTGTAAATAAAAGTAACAGAAATGTGTTACCTCCTGTTTTGAATTCACATTAAAAGATAAATAAATAAATGAGAAACATACAAGTGAAATACTTTGCTTTACATCTCTCAGTGATTGTGTGCACACGAGTAGGGTGTGTGCACCACACACAGGACACCAGCAACAGCAGGGTGTGTGCACCACACACAGGACACCAGCAACAGCAGGGTTTGTGCACCACACACAGGACACTACAACAGCAGGGTGTGTGCACCACACACAGGACACCAGCAACAGCAGGGTGTGTGCACCACACACACGACACCAGCAACAGCAGGGTGTGTGCACCACACACAGGACACCAACAACAGGGTGTGTGCACCACACACAGGATACCAGCAACAGCAGGGTGTGTGCACCACACACAGGACACCAGCAACAGCAGGGTGTGTGCACCACACACAGGACACCAGCAACAGCAGGGTGTGTGCACCACACACAGGACACCAGCAACAGCAGGGTGTGTGCACCACACACAGGACACCAGCAACAGCAGGGTTTGTGTACCACACACAGGACACCAACAACAGCAGGGTGTGTGCACCACACACAGGACACCAGCAACAGCAGGGTTTGTGTACCATACACAGGACACCAACAACAGCAGGTCGCTTTTTGGGATTCGGTTGTCCCTTCAGACTCTAAGCCGTCAATCGTCTGCTTAATGGGAACAAACTTGGATGTGATCTATGAATCTCT
>WNWK01008498.1:0-65000 GCA_009830355.1 Cherax destructor | reverse complement strand
AAGATAGAAATCTTAAAAGCAGGTGGGGATATAGTTTTGGAGTGGTTGGTGCTATTATTTAATAAATGTATGGAAGAGGGTAAGGTACCTAGGGATTGGCAGAGAGCGTGTATTGTTCCTTTGTATAAACGCAAAGGGGACAAAAGAGAGTACAAAAATTATAGGGGAATAAGTCTGTCGAGTGTACCTGGTAAAGTGTATGGTAGAGTTATTATTGAAAGAATTATGAGTAAGACAGAAAGCAGGATAGGTAGGGGTGTGAAGACAAAGTGTTTACAGTGAAACATATAGGTGAACAGTATTTGGATAAGAGTAAAGAGGTTTTTGTGGCATTTATGGATTTGTAAAAGGCGTATGATAGGATGGATAGGGGGGCAATATGGCAGATGTTGCAGGTGTATGGAATAGGAGGTAGGTTACTGAAAGGAGTGAAGAGTTTTTATGAGGATAGTGAGGCTCAGGTTAGAGTGTGTAGGAGGGAGGGGGAATATTTCCCAGTAAAAGTGGGCCTTAGACAAGGATGTGTGATGTCACCGTGGTTGTTCAATATATTTATAGATGGGGTTGTAAGAGAAGTGAATGCGAGGGTGTTGGCAAGAGGTGTCGGGTTAAAAGATAAAGAATCAAATACAAAGTGGGAGTTGTCACAGTTGCTTTTTGCTGATGACACTGTGCTTTTGAGAGATTCTGAAGAGAAGTTGCAGAGGTTGGTGGATGAATTTGGTAGGGTGTGTAAAAGAAGAAAATTGAAAGTGAATATAGGAAAGAGTAAGGTGATAAGGATAACAAAAAGATTAGGTGACGAAAGATTGGATATCAGATTGGAGGGAGAGAGTATGGAGGAGATGAATGTATTCAGATATTTGGGAGTTGACATGTCAGCAGATGGGTCTATGAAGGATGAGGTGAATCATAGAATTGATGAGGGGAAAAGGGTGAGTGGAGCACTTCGGAGTCTGTGAAGACAAAGAACTTTGTACGTGGAAGTAAAGAGGGGAATGTATGAGAGTATAGTTATACCAACACTCTTATATGGGAGTGAAGCATGGGTGATGAATGTTGCAACGAGGAGAAGGCTGGAGGCAGTTGTCATGTCTAAGGTCAATGTATAGTGTGAATATAATGCAGTGAATTCCTTGTTTGGAAATTAGGAGGAGGTGCGGGATTACTAAAACTATTATCCAGAGGGCTGAGGAGTGGTTGTTGAGGTGGTATGGACATGTAGAGAGAATGGAACGAAACAGAATGACTTCGAGATTGTATAAATCTGTAGTGAAGGGAAGGCGGGGTAGGGGTCGGCCTAAGAAAGGTTGGAGGGAGGGGTTAAAGGAGGTTTTGTGTGTGCGAGGGGCTTGGACTTCCAGCAAGCATGCATGCATGCATGATAGGAGTGAATGGAGACAAATGGTTTTTAATACTTGGCGTGCTGTTGGAGTGTGAGCAAAGTAACATTTATGAAGGGATTCAGGGAAACCGGCAGGCCGGACTTGAGTCCTGGAGATGGGAAGTACAGTGTCGGCACTCTGAAGGAGGGGTGTTAATGTTGCAGTTTTATAACTGTAGTGTAAAGCACCCCTCTGGCAAGACAGTGATGGAGTGAATGATGATGATTTTTTTTTTTTTTCGGCCACCCTGCCTTGGTGGGAATAGGCCGATGTGTTAATAAAAAAATAATAAATATATGTATGTATATATATATATATATATATATATACATATATATATATATATATATATATATATATATATATATATATATATATATATATATATATATATATATATATATATATATATATATATATATATTTATATGTCGTGTCGATTAGGTAAAACTTGCGATTTTGGCTTAAATAGCAACGCTCACCTTGCCATATAAGACAAGTGAAAATTTGTGTATGCAATAATTTCGCCAAAATCATTCTGAACATAACGAAAAAATATATTTCATTGTGTTTGTTTATTATTAAATTATTGTAAACGTATCTAAAATATATTTAGTTGGGTTAGGCTAAATTAAATTGCGCTTGTTGTAATAAGGTTAGGTAGGTTTTCAAAGTTTCTCTTGGTACAAAATTATAAATTCTTACATTAACATAAATGAAAAAATATATCTTTAAACGTATAAGAGAAAATTTTAGAAAGAACTTAAATTTAGATGAGTTCTTGCTAACTGACCAGTTTACCTAATCGGCACGACATATATATATATATATATATATATATATATATATATATATATATATATATATATATATATATATATATATATATATATATATATATATATATATATATATGTCGTGCCGATTAGGTAAAACTTGCAATTTGGCTTAAATAGCAACGCTCATCTTGCCATATAAGATAAGTGAAAATTTGTGTATGCAATAATTTCACCAAAATCATTCTGAACATAACGAAAAAATATATTTCATTGTGTTTGTTTATTATTAAATTCTTGTAAACTTATCTAAGATATATTAAGCTGAATTAGGCTAAATTAATTTGCGCTTATAATAAGGTTATGTAGTGCCGAATAAGTAAAATTTGTCAACTAGCAAGAACTCATTTAAAATTAATTCCTTTCTAAAATTTTCTCTTATACGTTTAAAGATATATTTTTCACTTATGTTAATGTAAAAAATAATAATTTTGTATCAAATGAGCTTTAGAAAACTTACCTAACCTTATTATAATAAGCGCATTTTAATATTTTTTTTGATAAAGATAAAAATAATAACCTTTATGCTTCAAATAGATGATTTTTGTTATTCTACAGTGCAATAAATCAATATGTGTCTGACTGTATTTATAAAACTATAAATCATCTTATGCTAGTTCTTCATCTAGGAATGAACGATCGAAATTAATTGCATTGTTCACATGATTTCATTCAGTTGGTGCCTCCACCTTTAACAGTACAAGTTGTTACTATACATGTTGTGTCTGTCCAATGCTTGCTCTGTTTGGTATTCATCAAGGCGCTTTCAGGCCACACACGACACGTCTTGATCCCTACCAGGTCCACGCATATTTTTAAAGGGGGTCGACTGTGGCCTATGAAATTTGGAAATTTTTAAAGAAAACCTAAAATTTAAATTCATATAAAAAAGAGGCATTGAAAATGAATATCAAGAAAGTGCAAAATTTTATTTTCTAGAAATTTGTAGCTTCAAATTTTAATTTTTGTTTGGCGAGGGTGTGACTAAGGTGTGCTGCTGACTCAGTGATGTGCTGCTGACTCAGTGATGTGATGCTGACTCAGTGATGTACTTCTGACTCAGTGATGAGCTGCTGACTCAGTGATGTGATGCTGACTCAGTGATGTGCTGCTGACTCAGTGATGTGCTGCTGACTCAGTGTTGTACTGCTGACTCAGTGATGTGCTGCTGACTCAGTGATGTGCTGCTGACTCAGTGATCTGCTGCTGACTCAGTGATGTGCTGCTGACTCAGTGATGTGATGCTGACTCAGTGATGTTCTGCTGACTCAGTGATGTACTGCTGACTCAGTAATGTGCTGCTGACTCAGTGATGAGCTGCTGACTCAGTGATGAGCTGCTGACTCAGTGATGTGCTGCTGACTCAGTGATGTGCTGCTGACTCAGTGATGTGCTGCTGACTCAGTGATGTGCTGCTGACTCAGTGATGTGCTGCTGACTCAGTGATGGCTGCTGACTCAGTGATGTGCTGCTGACTCAGTGATGTGCTGCTGACTCAGTGATGTGCTGCTGACTCAGTGATGTGCTGCTGACTCAGTGATGTGCTGCTGACTCAGTGATGAGCTGCTGACTCAGTGATGTGCTGCTGACTCAGTGATGTGCTGCTGACTCAGTGATGTGCTGCTGACTCAGTGATGAGCTGCTGACTCAGTGATGTGCTGCTGACTCAGTGATGAGCTGCTGACTCAGTGATGTGCTGCTGACTCAGTGATGTGCTGCTGACTCAGTGATGTGCTGCTGACTCAGTGATGTGCTGCTGACTCAGTGATGTGCTGCTGACTCAGTAATGTGCTGCTGACTCAGTGATGTGCTGCTGACTCAGTGATGTGCTGCTGACTCAGTGATGTGATGCTGACTCAGTGATGTGCTGCTGACTCAGTGATGTGCTGCTGACTCAGTGATGTGCTGCTGACTCAGTGATGTGCTGCTGATCAGTGATGTGCTGCTGACTCAGTGATGGCTGCTGACTCAGTGATGTGCTGCTGACTCAGTGATGTGCTGCTGACTCAGTGATGTGCTGCTGACTCAGTGATGGCTGCTGACTCAGTGATTGCTGCTGACTCAGTGATGGCTGCTGACTCAGTGATGTGCTGCTGACTCAGTATGTGCTGCTGACTCAGTGATGTGCTGCTGACTCAGTGATGTGCTGCTGACTCAGTGATGTGCTGCTGACTCAGTGATGTGCTGCTGACTCAGTGATGTGCTGCTGATTCAGTGATGTGCTGCTGACTCAGTGATGTGCTGCTGACTCAGTGATGGCTGTGACTCAGTGATGTGCTGCTGACTCAGTGATGTGCTGCTGACTCAGTGATGTGCTGCTGACTCAGTGATGTGCTGCTGACTCAGTGATGTGCTGCTGACTCAGTGATGTGCTGCTGACTCAGTGATGTGCTGCTGACTCAGTGATGTGCTGCTGACTCAGTGATGTGCTGCTGACTCAGTGATGTGCTGCTGACTCAGTGATGTGCTGCTGACTCAGTGATGTGCTGCTGACTCAGTGATGTGCTGCTGACTCAGTGATGGCTGCTGACTCAGTATGTGCTGCTGACTCAGTGATGTGCTGCTGACTCAGTGATGGCTGCTGACTCAGTGATGTCTGCTGACTCAGTGATGTGCTGCTGACTCAGTGATGTGCTGCTGACTCAGTGATGTGCTGCTGACTCAGTGATGAGCTGCTGACTCAGTTATGTGCTGCTGACTCAGTGATGTGATGCTGACTCAGTGATGTGATGCTGACTCAGTGATGTACTTCTGACTCAGTGATGAGCTGCTGACTCAGTGATGTGATGCTGACTCAATGATGTGCTGCTGACTCAGTGATGTGCTGCTGACTCAGTGATGTGCTGCTGACTCATTGATGTGCTGCTGACTCAGTGATGTGCTGCTGACTCAGTGATGTGCTGCTGACTCAGTGATGTGCTGCTGACTCAGTGATGTGCTGCTGACTCAGTGATGTGCTGCTGACTCAGTGATGTGCTGCTGACTCAGTGATGTGCTGCTGACTCAGTAATGTGCTGCTGACTCAGTGATGCTGCTGACTCAGTAATGTGCTGCTGACTCAGTAATGAGCTGCTGACTCAGTGATGTGCTGCTGACTCAGTGATGTGCTTCTGATTCAGTGATGTGCTGCTGACTAAGTGATGAGCTGCTGACTCAGTGATGTGCTGCTGACTCAGTGATGTGCTGCTGACTCAGTGATGTGATTCTGACTCAGTGATGTGCTGCTGACTCAGTAATGTGCTGCTGACTCAGTGATGTACTGGTGACTCAGTAATGTGCTGCTGACTCAGTGATGAGCTGCTGACTCAGTGATGTGCTGCTGGCTCAGTGATGTGCTGCTGATTCAGTGATGTGCTACTGACTCAGTGATGAGCTGCTTACTCAGTGATGTGCTGCTGACTCAGTAATGTGCTGCTGACTCATTGATGTGCTGCTGACTCATTGATGTGCTGCTGACTCAGTGATGTGCTGCTGACTCAGTTATGTGCTGATGATTCAGTGATGTGCTGCTGACTCAGTAATGTGCTGCTGACTCATTGATGTGCTGCTGACTCAGTGATGTGCTGCTGACTCAGTAATGTGCTGCTGACTCAGTGATGTGCTGCTGACTCAGTGACGTGCTGCTGACTCAGTGATGTGCTGCTGACTCAGTGACGTGCTGCTGACTCAGTGATGTGCTGCTGACTCAGTGATGTGCTGCTGACTCAGTGACGTGCTGCTGACTCAGTGATGTGCTGCTGACTCAGTGACGTGCTGCTGACTCAGTGATGTGCTGCTGACTCAGTGATGTGCTGCTGACTCAGTGATGTGCTGCTGACTCAGTGATGTGCTGCTGACTCAGTGATGTGCTGCTGACTCAGTTACGTGCTGCTGACTCAGTGATGTGCTGCTGACTCAGTGATGTGCTGCTGACTCAGTGATGTGCTGCTGACTCAGTGATGTGCTGCTGACTCAGTGATGTGCTGCTGACTCAGTGATGTGCTGCTGACTCAGTGATGTGCTGCTGACTCAGTGATGTGCTGCTGACTCAGTGATGTGCTGCTGACTCAGTGATGTGCTGCTGACTGGCTCACACACGGGAGTGAACATGAGTCAACATGACATTGGCAACACCAATCAAAGTAAAACACATTCGTCTATTTATTTATTTTTCTCCATGCTTGTTTTTGTTGCAGGATGAATGGCAATTGCTACTATTGAAATATCGAAATTTTACAAAGTAATAAATGTGAACAAGTTACTTTTATTGATACTTTCGCCCATCTCATTTTCTACCTCTCAATAAATTAAATTATAATTTTTTTGGCTTGGCAGGAAATAATTATCCTCATTGTTAACTTTGTTTCTGATAGATCTTTTTCATACATTAAATTTTAGTTACTGAGTATAATTGAAAGGTGGAGATTGTGTTTATCTCTTCTGAAGTGTAAATTTAATGCAAACTTTTGCTCTAGTTTTGGTAACTTAACAGTGTAGGTCTTAGTTACTGTTAAGTTAGTGTGAATGAAAAGTTTGCATGTACTCGTACATATTTAATTTATCGTGTTAATTGTAAAATTAAATGACAAGAGGTAGGTAGTCTGTGTGAGTGTCTCTGGTTAGGTATGATTCGTCAGGAAACTGGACATTTGTTTCCTGACGCGGGTCTTAGTCAGATGACGACCCACAGCTGGAGCTTGTATTGTCGGTATATCTAACTGAGACCTTCCACTGGCTTATTGGTTCATCCCGTTAAAAATTATGCTTATAATTATAACCGCAGTGTTTGTCTTCAGAGGAATGTGAACTTCAGTGGCGCCTGCCAGCCACTCTTCACATAACCTGAGTTATTTAAGGATGGTTGTAGATGAGGTGTCTCAATCACAAGTGAATCAATCACTCTAGAAACAATCACTTTCATAATTACTTCGGTGAACTTTGATGTTGAGTTATTCTGTTCAATTCATTTTGGGGTCAGGTTATCTTTATTCAGCTGTTATCGTCTTAAATGTTGACCCCTGTATTTTAACTTTCAGTAAAATGTGTTATAAAACTTAATCCTTTAAATGGCCTTCAACCATCTCGGGCATTTTTTGTCATGTGTGGTACTTTGTCTTTCTCCCCCTCAGCCAGTATGGCACAATTTTGGTCACTTTTACCACGTGAAAGAAAACTGACTACCAGGCCGCTAGTGTAGTTAGATATTTTCTACACAGTAAGTCCTGCTTCACCCTGTACTTCATATCATCGCATGAGCTAATGTTAAGTGTCTGATCATTTCAAGAAATTTTACCTTTTGTATTCAAAAAAGTTAACTTATGTCTCTTAATCAGAGATACAACTGGTTGAGTGGAAGACAAGAGGATTCTTGCCTCTCTCATTCCAGGTTAATCCTGTGAAACTATAGTGCGTAGAGGTTCCTGACTCGTATGATCAATCAGTGTTTCACTGTCTCGACTGTTTTGATTCTAGACGCTGCTCCCCTCCAGCTGCACTCTCACCTCTACTGGAGGAAGGTTAGGCTAGGTAAGAGTCGCCAGGAAATAGGACAAGTGTTTCCTGACGCTGATCTTAGTCATATAATGACCCGTCACTGCAGTTTTTGGTTATTTGATCAATAAGTTCAGCTGGCTTACCCATCCACCCCTTTAAAAAATAAGGTTATTTCAAGCAAGACTGGAGGAACACCTCTTGCCCTCCCAGCTGTTACCTGACTTGCTAACCCATACTTCCTTTTGTACGAGATCTTCCTTTCCCTAAGTCGACCTTTAATGCTGGTGATTTTATTGCAAATAGGATTTACATCTTCCAACTCATCATTCAGAGTCTGGAACAACCTCAACAAGGCGTAAGGTATCCCAAGAGAAAGGTATCCCAGTTTTGAACAGAGCAGATTGAAGCATTAATCTGTACTGCAGTTAGACATTTGCGTTGAAGATTTAAGCGAATCAGACGAGGCACTTACACGTGATCACTTGGAAATTACTGTTCCAATTTCGTCAATAAAAATGACGAATTAAGACACACAGCTCGGAATTAATTCAAAGTTTCAACTAAGAAACACCAGTTCTAAGTAAAACTTAAGGGGCTTCTATTTTATTATCTCAGAGACCAAATTATAATATACACCAGCTGTAAAATACATCACCTGATGCCGTTCAGTATTATTTTATTTTAATCAGTGCAAGCGCTAAATATGTAGGGGTGATTTAGCACCTGAAGATTGGGAGGCATTCAGATTCAGTCGAAGGAAGGGAAGGATAAAACCAGTTTCTTGGATCAAGAGCCCCCTCATCAAAATCAAGGCACTCCCTTCTTCCTTGATGAGGTCTATTTCAGTTACTTAATGCAAAATTATACTATATCATTTTAAGAATAAATATGCCAATAGCACAATACAAGAGTGTTGAAATCTTGAAGGTGATCGCATGACAACCAACTTCGGGAATGGTATATGTAAAATTAAGCAGAGGGAATCTACACTTGCCATTTATTGAGCGATCGAATTTTCAACCAGGGTCGAAAATTTGAAGCCGATCGAATAATGCGTTCTGAGGTTATAAATGGAGGAAATTAATAGAAGACAAGAACACTGTACCTAATAATAATAATAATAATAATAATAATAATAATAATAATAATAATAATAATAATAATAATAATAATCTTTATTTCTACAAGTACACGTATACAAGGTATACAGGCCTAGCAGACATTAGTAACATCAGAAGCAACATGGTTGGCTCTGGCAGAATATCATTCCAAAATATAAGTAAATTATTTATGTGTTCAGTAACATCATGATATGAAAAATAATATAAAAGTGTAAACTATCAAGATTTTCAGTTTTTTTCTCCCTTCCAATTCTATTTATACGTTTCCTCAATTCTAAAAGGAAAAATATATAATTTTTTGCTTTTCAAAGTAGTCTAATTTAGAATCATTTGTTTTTAATAATAAAATCGCAAATTGGCAAAAACACTGCTTAAATTCAGTAGAAAAAATCATCAAATTAACAAACAAATTATGGTTTGTAGTCGATCAGAAGAGCTATTCACCAGTAATTGATTTAATTAGTACCAAGATTCCAATTTTTTTTTTCAGCAATGACAGAATTTTTTTTAAATTAGCTCTTATGCCAACCATACATATGGGGCATCACCCTTCCTATCAAGTGCATTATTATTTTGAACCCAGTCAGAAGAGGCATACTTTAGTTATTGACAGGATATAAATAGCACAAATTATTTAATCAAAAAATGGCAAATTTAGATGAATAGAGACCATTGACAACGCAAACCTCGTAATAAAAAACAAAGCACTGTTAAAATTTGAAGCCCATCAGAAGACGCATTCTCCAGTTTTCCCACATATTGCCTCAATTATTTTTTTAACTATTTTAGCAAATTTGTATGTACATGAAAATATTATTATCGGAGTATAGTATCCTGTCTGCAAGATGCATCACTTATTAAATTTTTAAGTTGTCGAAAATAATTATAATCAATTTTAATAGCAATTATAAAGAAAAAAATTATACAGTATTTAATATATGAAATAAGAACATCTCACTCTAATAACAATCCATGCACGTTGCAATAGCTGCATAAACTTTTCACCAGTGTTGAAAAGTTGAAACCGATCGGAAAAGAAATTCCTAAATTATAAACATAAGTTCGGAGAAAGAAAAAAAAACAGTCAAGAATAAAAATCAGGCAACAACTTAAAGGTAACCTTTTAGGGATTCTTAATTACTACCTTCACTTATTCTTATAATGCTACCGCACAAAGAGAGTAAAGTGGTGTCAGAGTGAAAAGCAATGTTACGTAAGCACAGCCAGGATTTTAGAATGCCTAAAGTGGGCTGTATATTCCTTGGTCTATATTGAGTCCTCAGACAGCAATTGCAGATAAGTTCAAAGTCAGAAAGATCCACTTGCATCACATGGAATTAGTTGACAATGATCAAGTAAAAGCTGAACTATAGGATCAGATGCTGAGATAGTTTGATCAGATGCTGAGACAGTTTGATCAGATGCTGAGACAGTTTGATCAGATGCTGAGGCAGTTTGATCAGATGCTGAGACAGTTTGATCAGATGCTGAGACAGTTTGATCAGATACTGAGACAGTTTAATCAGATACTGAGACAGTTTGATCAGATGCTGAGACAGTTTGATCAGATACTGAGACAGTTTAATCAGATACTGAGACAGTTTAATCAGATACTGAGACAGTTTAATCAGATACTGAGACAGTTTAATCAGATACTGAGACAGCTTGCTGTAAAAAAAATATTTAGACTCTCGTCTAAATATTTTTACACCAGATGTACGACCTTCCAAGAGTGCTCTGTCACCTGTGATCTGACCCGCCTACGAGAGTAAGGTGGCGGGGAAGGAACCATCATCTACAAAAGATCTAAGATACCTTTCACCCCTCCCCGTCTTCCCCTTTCCCCATCCTTCCCCCAGCAGCCGCTATATGTGGCTATGTCGTCGCTGCAGAAACCTATCAGAGGACAGCTATTTTGTTCTGTCTTTTTTATTTGAGAGATTTATTTTGTGTTCAAACTCTTTTCAAATGATTTGTAAGGTGGGGGGTGGGGGTTTTGTTCATCTCCTCCTCTAGCGCTTTTATTTACTATCTGATTGTTTTCATTTTCTACTGAAATTGTGTGTCTGTATGAGAATATTCCATTATATAACTTTCATGGTGGTAGCCATGAATATAAAGAAACCATTTTTTATATGGCAACTTTGGCTTATGTCTACTGGAAAACTGGACATAGAACAAGTGTTGCAGATGACTGCACTTTATCAATAACTGATTCCTTGAATTTGTCATATTCCTTAAAGATGACAATACATCATGTTGTACTTTTCAGAAAATTTTGAAAATTTAGAATATTTTTGTCGATTTTTCAATAACAACCAGTAAAATAAAATAATTTGAGAGTGAATTTGATGAAAATCTCGATATGACTCAATGTGGCAAGCAAAGAGTATGTTACAATTTATTCGACGTATGTACACACTCCAATATAGGCTGCCTCCCAACCAAGTGCTGAGGCAATATGGTTCTCTCGCGGTCAGCATTTGCCAGACTTGCCTACCTGCTGGTTGAGTACGGTGCTCTCTCTCTGGCTTCTGATTTTTGCCATTCTGTCACCATCGTGTAGTACGCTGACCATTCCAATCTTTGTGCATAGTGTACATAAGTGTAAATATTTGTATATATCTAGTGAAGGAAATACAAATTATAGTCTATCTGCTGAGTTTGTTTTGCTCCAAACCCATTACGACCAGGTCACAGGCCATTCTTACTTGTGTTCGTAATATGGGAAGCTCTGTCCATGAGCTAGAGCTGGAGTTAGAGCTGGTCTTGGCATCGCTATTGCCTTTTGTATTGCCTGTCAGTCCTTCTACTGTGTGTGTATCCTGCAAGTTGTACTGTGCTATTGCTGCTTGTTGTGTACATTGCAAACAGCGTGTTACATTGGGTTAATGGCACCTACACGGGTGAGGCGGGTGGTGTCTGAATATACTCTCCTAAATCTGCCCAAACTATCTCTACAGCGTTGTTGGAGAATTGTTCGTTCCATTGGCAGAGAATATCAACAAACTCTCACCGCTGCGCAGCTTCGTGACATTATTCATACCAAATTAAGGGTTGAAGCAACTATGGCGCACCAAACTGAGGTATCTCCCGCTACAGGAGCTATTAATCGCCGATCTCCTCTTAGGTTCCTTCGTAATGTGGGAGAGTTAACACCAGAGCAATCAGACCAGCAGTCTCGTGAAGCAGGTGGCGCACCGGGTTTGTCTCAGGGTGAGTCAGCTTCGTTGGCATTTGAGTTTGCTAAACTCAGTCTCGAAGCAACCAGAGAGCAGCGAGCATTTGCTAGAGAGGAGTTTGATAGAGAGAAGGGGAGGAGGCAATTTAAGCAAACTGTTGGTGACTACTTTAGTGTGCAAAAAACAGTGTTGTTAGTACTTCGCTTTGTTGAGTCTGAGCCTGAAATTTTTTTGAGTCATTTGAAAACCAGACTCGAGCATTGAGGTGGCCAAGGAAGCATTGGACAGCATTGGTGCATACAGCATTGTATGGCAAAGCACAAGAGTTCACAGCATATCAGTGTATTCCCGCCAAGTACAGGAGGGAATTCAAATTCAGCGTATGTACACACCCTCATGTAGGCTGCCTCCCAACCAGCGAACCGAGTGCTAAGGGTTTAACAACTTTTAGTGTACCCATAATTAAATCAGTACCTTGGTTCATTGTCTAATCACAGGGAAGCCCACCAAGTGCTGAGGCGATATGGTTCACTCGCGGTCAGCATTTTCCAGACTTGCCTACTAGCTGGTTGAGTACGGTGCTCTCTCTCTGGCTTTTGCCATTCTGTCACCGTCGAGTGGTACGCTGACTATTCCAATCTTTGTACATAAGTGTAAATATTTGTATATATCTGGTGAAGGAAATACAAATTATAGTCTATCTGCTGAGTTTGTTTTGCTCCAACCCCATTACGACCAGGTCACAGGCCATTCTTACCTGTGTTCGTAATACTAAAAAATAATGAGTTCTTGTATAATATCAGAAAGATTTGTTATGATTCTTCAATAAATAATGAAGGTAAGCATAAAGAGTCAAATACCTTACTTCCCAAATAATCGCAGGTAAGATGTAATGCCTTGTGTCTTCAATTGAGCATAAATTTTCTTCTAACCAATCATATTTTGCCTCAGACAGTTGCATAGTAATGATTTTTATGCATTAAAACAATATTTTTTAACAATGGTAGACGTATCTACAAAACACCAAAACAACATGAAATCTATTTAATTTTTTTTTATTCATAACTGTATTCTGACGAATTACGTAATTTCCAATAACTCGGCTTAGAAAATTCGTAGTAACAAACTTTAACCCTTTCTCCGTCAGGGCGTTGATCAACGCATCTCTGTTTTAAACACAAAAAATGAGCTGATTTTTTCTCTATTTTTAAAGAAAGTTAATATTTAAAAAAAAAGGAAAAAATGCAGGAAGAGGTTCCCTCCCCCAACATTGCTAAAGCTTCCAGCAAATCAATACTCCCAGGTTTAAGCAGGCAAAGCATGTGCTGCATGTCACATTTGCTAGGACACACGGTGTTCTAGCAAATGTAATTTGTTTCAAGCATCACGTCAATTCTTTCACATTAATGACATTTCCTGGTATGCGTGGGCATGTATGACGCACCCACCCGCTCTCACTCCCACTCCAGCCGGCCTGAGGCTCAGTATCTGTGGCCATCTCTCTATCACCTCACCCAGAATAAAGAAAGACGTCTATAAATGTATTACGAACACAGGTAATGTTGGCCTGTGACCTGGTCGTAATGGGTTGCAGCAAAACAAACTCAGCAGTAATATTTAACTTGTATTTTCCTTCACCAAAAAATATATATATATATATATATATATATATATATATATATATATATATATATATATATATATATATATATATATATATATATATATTATATATGTACACTTATGTACACTATGTACAGGAGTTGAATATAAGTGTACAACGGTGACAAAGACAGGCAAAGCAGTAGCAAGAGAGAGAAAGCACCTTACTCAAGCAGCTGCTATACGAATCTGGCAAATGCTGACCACGTGTGATACCACGTCGCCTCAGCACTTGGCAGGCCCGCCTGTGATTGGTTAATGAACCAAGGTACCGATTAAACGATGGGTACCCTTACCATTAAACTCTTAGCACCTGGTTGTCTGGTACCTCAGACACTGTCTGGTACCTCAGACACTGTCTGGTACCTCAGGCTATGTCTGGTGCCTCTGACACTTGTGACATTTTGTCTTCTTTGTGGGTGACCTTTGACCCCTGAACCTGCCTGGTGACCTCTGATAACTCAAAAGCGTATGCTTTTGAGTTTCCTCCGAACGAAACTGGTGTCTTCCAGCGACCACTGACCCTAACTGGTGCTTCTTTGTGCGTGTTGGCGCTGGTTGGTTCATCGTGAAAATCTTAGCACTCTCTCACTAAGTTAATGCCTAGCGACCTCTAACCCAGAAATGGTGACTTTTGATTCTTGTTCATGTATCTTGGCGACCTCTAGCTAGTGCTGGTGCGTTCTGTTGGCCCTCAGACTTCAGCTGTTCTCTTGGAAACCTCAGTACCCAGCTGATGCTTTCTTGTGATCTCGGTCAGATTCCTCTGATTCAGGTTAGTAGTTCCTAGTGACTTTTGATTTCATCTGATTTTTTTTTATTTCCCATGATGCAGTTTGATTCTGTCAAAAGATCTCTTATTCTACTCGGGGATTCTTGGTAACTTCTAGAACTGGTTGATGCTTCTTGGTAACCAATGACCCTAGCTAGTTCTTCAGCGTGACCTTTGACACTGGCTATGACACTAAACAGTGCTTTCTTGTGACCTCTAAGTTGGTCTGCTTATGTCTGTCTCTGGCATGGGCTTTCTAATAACGTATGACCCTATCTGGTGATTACTGGTGAGCTCTGATCCTGTCCAGTGCCCTCTGATCCTGTCCAGTGCCCTCTGATCCTGTCCAGTGCCCTCTGATCCTGTCCAGTGCCCTCTGATCCTGTCCAGTGCCCTCTGATCCTGTCCAGTGCCCTCTGATCCTGTCCAGTGCCCTCTGATCCTGTCCAGTGCCCTCTGATCCTGTCCAGTGCCCTCTGATCCTGTCCAGTGCCCTCTGATCGACTGGTACTTCTTGTTTACTATGTATGTTAGGTGAAGCTTCCTGGTAACATCTGACTCTTTACTGGAAATTTCGAATGACCTGTAATTCTGTCTATAGGTTTCTGATGACCTACGTCACTACCTGGATCATCCTGGTATCCTCTAACTTGAGTGGAAATTCCTGCTGTCCTCTGACCATAACTGGAATTACTTGGAACTAGAGCGCCTTGATGATACTGTCTGGTGTTCTGTTAGCCTGGATGATGGTTGCTTGAGACCTTTGACTTCAGCTAGCACCTTCTGGTGACCTGTGTTCCTGGTTGATGCTTCCTGGTGACTTCTAACCCTAACTGACTTTCAGTGGGTTTCATCCTTGTCATTCACTTTTTTTTTTTTAATTAGTCTCTCTTCATTCCTTCTGTCTCTTCCTTCTGTTCCTTTTTTTTTCTTCTTCATATTCTCCCTCATTATTTTTCTTTCTCTCCCTTAGACTCTCTCACCTTCCTTCTCTCTCTCTTTTCCTCATAATCACTTCCCTTAATTCTCCGTCACTCCTTTATATTCCTTCCCCTTCCCTTCCATTTACTCCCTTTCTTCTTCCTCCCACATATTCTCTCTCACTTTTTCATCCCTTTCTCTCGTATCTTCTCTTCCCATCCTCTCTTACCTTGTCTCCTCTTCCGTCTCCCTCCTTTATATTCCCTCCCTTCTTTCCCCCTTCCACCCATATTTTCCCCTTCCTTTCCTTCTCCCTGCCTCCCTTCCTCCCATTCTCGGAAATCTATCAGCGGCTCTTGTTAAATTTTCTGATTGAACTCTTTGAAAATAATTATGATTGAAAAGCTATTAGCTGACTGACACAAGAGCAAGCAGTGTTTGAACGGAAATTAGAAATTTCCCCACCTCATTCGTGCTTACGTTCGTTCATAACTGCCTATTTGTAGTTACCTCGTTTGAAGTCACTGTTCTTATCATACTAATTCATTATAATCTGCTTTAAAGCTTTTAGTTGGTATACATACATGCTAACTTATCTTGGATCCCTCATAAGGTATGTACATCTATCGAAGAATATATCGCTGTGTTCATTCACGAAGAGCTTACCTTAATCCCTGTCTCAGGTCTTAGAGTATTGCTGGTGACAAGTATTATTGGGAAAACGCTGTGATGCGACTTCAATGACAATTGCGTAGTAGATAAGCTTTAACCTTAATAAAAATGTCCTTGAAAATCTTTCTAGCTACTTATGCTTTATTTGCACTCATATGTATTCTATTGTCTGTGAAGTAATTTTTTTGGTTGTTGGATATTGGGGCCTCTTGTTTCCATTTGCTTAATTAAAGTCTCTTACCGGGTTTATCATTTAAAGTCTCTTACCGGTTTTATCATTTAACGTTTTATGTCTGAAAACATATTCATACTGATTCATTCCTTCAAACAAATAATTTATATCAATAAGAACAACATCACCGCAAGTGCTGATGCTTGAGGGACCCCACTAGTGACACTGACCCATGTGGCCATTTATCCTCTTGAAGAAGTACAAGAAGAAAACTTTGTTAGGATTTCTAACCGGAAGACTTAGTACCTCCGAATAAATTAAGGCATCAACAAATTTTCACTAGTGTTATTTAACAGAAAACGACTTTGGCAAATAATCCAAACTCAGTTCGGCTGCCTGCTTAC
Organism: Cherax destructor; assembly: GCA_009830355.1. NCBI lineage: Eukaryota > Metazoa > Arthropoda > Malacostraca > Decapoda > Parastacidae > Cherax > Cherax destructor. The sequence continues at coordinate 48,401 of WNWK01008498.1, read as the reverse complement.
CTGGAGTCTACCTGGAGTCTACCTGGAGTCTACCTGGAGGGCATTTTGGGGATCAACGTTCCCGCGGCCCGGTCCATGACCACGCCTTCTGGTGTATCAGGGCCTGATCAACGAGGCTGTTACTGCTTGCTGCACGTAGTTCAACGTACGAACCACAGCCCGGCTGATCTGGCACTGACTTTAAAATAAAGATTCTCGTGAAATTAGAGGCAAGTAGAGGTACCACGATAATAATTTAGACAATTATCAGCAGGAATTACTAGTGCATGGTCTTCTCTCATGTGTTTTTTTATACGTATTTCCGTGTAATATCCCTTGAAATAGCATATTTAACAACTATTGGCCAATATCAAACTTACCGTTGCTATCCAAAATCTTCGAGAAACTTGTGCACAAGAGATTATACTCGTTTATAACGACACAAAGCATACTCAACCCCTGCCAATTTGGCTTCAGAAAAAATAAAAGCACTAACGATGCAATCGAAAAAATGATAGACCTGCTTTACACAACACTGGAAAATAAGGAATATCCATTAGGACTTTTTATTGACCTAAGGAAAGCTTTCGACACAGTAAACCACGGCATCCTACTCCACAAACTTGACCACTATGGTATAAGGGGTCATGCACTTGCATATTTCAAATCCTACCTTACTAATAGGTATCAGTATGTCACCATTAAAGACACAACCTCCTCGACACGATCACCTGATACTGGAGTACCACAGGGAAGTGTCCTTGGATCCCTGCTCTTCCTCTTATACATCAATGATCTTCCCAATGTATCACAACACCTGAAACCAATATTCTTTGCTGACGACACGACTTATGTCATCTCCCACACAAATCTTGCCACGCTCAATACCATTGTTAACGACGAATAACTAAAAATATATACATGGATGACAGCCAATAAACTTACACTCAACGCTGATAAGACCTTCTATATTATGTTTGGCAACAGAGCAGGTGATGCACAATTAAACATTAAGATCAACAACACTCCTATTGCTAAACATAATGAGGGCAAATTCCTGGACCTTCACCTTGACAGCAGCCTGAAATTCAGCACCCATATCCAACACATAACAAAGAAAGTGTCCAAAACTGTGGGGATCCTCTCTAAGATACGGTATTATGTACCACAATCAGCCCTACTCACACTATACTATTCACTCATCTATCCCTACCTCACATATGCCATTTGTGCATGGGGATCAACAGCAATTACCCACCTAAAGCCAATAATAACCCAACAAAAAGCCGCAGTAAGAATTATCACGCAATCCAACGCTAGGCAACCACCCCCCCACTCTTCAAAGATCTAAACCTACTCACTGTTCAGAACATCCATACTTACTACTCTGCAATCTACATTTATAGAACCATAAATTACAACTTTAACCCTGAACTAAAACACTTTCTTGATAGTTGTGACAGAACCCATAGACATAATACCAGACACAAACATCTCTTTAACATTCCCCGTGTCCGGCTAAATCTATACAAAAATTCAATGTACATAAAAGGGCCTAAAATCTGGAACTCCCTGCCTGAAAACTCTAGAACTGCAGACACAACCTCCATTTTCAAAAGCACAGTTAAAAAAAATCTTATCTCACTTACGCACCCAACCGGTAGTTAATCACATGAAAACTACTTTATCTTGCACATATCCACAGCAAAATACTGTGATTCCCCTTAATTTGCACATGACTGTAAACAAAATTCTAATACAACTATTGCTTCATAATTCTTAAGCTAGTCATAAGTTTGCCTAAAACACTCCAATACAGAAACTGTATCATGCCAAAACGATACCATTTCCATTAATAGGGAAATTAGATCTAACAAAAATGATCCTAAATGGTTGAACAATAGATTAAAACATCTCATTGGTCAAAAGAGAGGCATATATAGGAGTATCAAAAGAGGGGATGGACAGATAAGAAATCAATATTTTCAAATAATAAAAGGAAAAAGAAAAGCAAAAAGGGATTATGAGGCTATGGTCACAAGGGATTCGAAGACTAACCCAAAAGGTTTCTTTCAGGTATACAGAAGTAAGATTAGGGACAAGATAGGCCCATTTAAGAGTAACTCAGGACAGATCACGGCCAGTGATAAGGATATGTGTGAAATTTTCAATACTTACTTCCTCTCAGTTTTTACTCAGGAAGATACTAGCGGAATTCCAGAAATAATAAATTATGTAGAACAGGAAGATAATAGACTATGCTCGATTGGGGTAACTAGTGACATGGTCCTCAGACAAATAGAGAAATTAAAACCTAACAAATCCCCAGGCCCTGATGAACTGTTTGCAAGAATTTTAAAGGAATGTAAAGAGGAACTTAGCAAACCTTTAGCAAATCTTTTCAATATATCACTGCAAACTGGCATAGTGCCAGACAAGTGGAAAAGGGCAAATGTAATGCCAATTTACAAGGCAGGTGACAGGTCCTTAGCTTCGAACTATAGACCAATAAGCCTTACCTCCATAGTTGGAAAATTTATGGAATCAATAATCGCCGAAGCAATTTGTAGCCATCTTGTAAGGCATAAATTGATTAATGAATCTCAGCACGGTTTTACAAAGGGGCGTTCCTGTCTTACGAATTTACTAACTTTCTTTACTAAGGTATTTGAGGAGGTAGATCATGGTATTGAATATGATATTGTGGATATGGACTTCAGTAAGGCTTTCGATAGAGTTCCACATCAGAGGCTATTGAGGAAACTTAAGGCACACGGAATAGTAGAAATTTTTTCCTGGGTAGAGGCATGGTTGACAAATAGGCAGCAGAGAGTTTGCATAAATGGGGAGAAATCAGAATGGGGGCAAGTCACAAGCGGAGTCCCACAGGGGTCAGTGTTGGGCCCCTTGTTGTTCACAATCTACATAAACGACATAGATGAGGGAATAAATAGTGACATAAGCAAATTTGCTGATGACACCAAAATAGGCCGTCCAATTCATTCTAATGAGGACATTAGAGCACTCCAGGATGATTTGAATAGACTGATGCAGTGGTCGGAGAAGTGGCAGATGCAGTTTAATATAGACAAATGCAAAGTTCTAAATGTTAGACAGGACAATAACCATGCCACATATAAACTAAATAATGTAGATCTTAATATTACGGATTGCGAAAAGGATTTAGGAGTTATGGTTAGCAGTAATCTGAAACCAAGACAACAGTGCATAAGTGTTTGCAATAAAGCTAACAGAATCCTTGACTTCATATCAAGAAGCATAAATAATAGGAGTCCTCAGGTTGTTCTTCAACTCTATATATCTTTGGTTAGGCCTCATCTAGATTATGCTGCACAGTTTTGGTCACTATTACAGAATGAATATAAATGCTCTGGAAAACGTACAAAGGAGGATGACAAAGTTGATTCCATGTATCAGAAATCTTCCCTATGAGGATAGACAGAGGGCCCTAAATCTGCACTCTCTAGAAAGGCATAGAATTAGGGGGGATATGACTGAGGTGTATAAATGGAAAATAGGAATTAATAAAGAGGATGTAAATAGTGTGCTAAAAATATCTAGCATAGACAGGACTCGCAGGAATGGTTTCAAGTTGGAAAAGTTCAGATTCAGGAAGGATATAGGAAAGCACTGGTTTGGTAATAGAGTTGTGGATGAGTGGAACAAACTCCCGAGTACCGTCATAGAAGCTAAGACGTTGTGTAGTTTTAAAAATAGGTTGGATAAATACATTTGTGAATTGGACCTGACTAGCTTGTGCTACTAGGTCAGATGCCGTGCTCCTCCCTTAAGTGAATGTGACTCAACTGACCGTGGAGAATTGGACCTGCCTCGCATGGGCCAGTAGGCCTGCTGAAGTGTTCCTTCTTACTTATATTCTTATGTATAATGAATATAGTGATGTATATGGCGTTTTACGACAACTCAGTAATATTATAGCTGGGGTGTTGATAAAGCATAACAACCCTGAGCTTCAAGGTCCAGCCAGCCATATGTACCCTGTACCCTCCAGGGTCAAGATCATAACAATCTCAGCTGTTCACTACGCTGAAGTTTAAACACTTGTAGTTTAGTGTTAGGAATTAATTTTAGTATTCCTAAGATGGCGTCATTGAACACTCAATTTAAATCTTTGCAGACGAAAATTCCACAAATGGAAGATTTGTTTGCAGTCTGTGAAGGGTTGACTCATAATGTGTTATAGATTTTGACAAGCTGGAAGTAAAATTCAATCTGCTTTCAAATCGTCTGAAGAATATTAATTCAGATTACGAAAATTATGAGTGATTTCTTAGAGTCAGTTCCGTCTGATGAGCAAACAGCAAGTTTTGGTGCGTTTAGTTGTGAACAAGAGTGACTGTAGCTGGTGGTCAAACACCTGTTACACCTGCCACAACAATACCACTACCTAGTCTTCCTACCTTGACATTACCTATATTTGAAGGTCATAAGTATGAAGAATTTATCAGTGATTTTCAGTCCCTGGTACATACAAGATCTGATATTGAAGAACTCGCTAAGTTCAACTATTTTAAATGTCTTGTGACGGGAGAACCCTATGAACTGGTTAAGTCATTTCCGGTGGTCAAAGGCAATTATCATCTAGCCTTACGTGTCTTGTCAGACAATTTCTTTGATGCTGACAAAGTTAGTGTCAGCCATGCAATCAGAATCTTGAAGCCACCCAGACATTGTGTTTCAGACTTACGGTCATTTAGGATCACATTAGACAATAGTCTCAGATCTCTAGAGACTAAACATAATATAAATCAATGTGATTGGTTTATTAGTGCTAGTGTACTGCATAAACTGTCAACACAAGCTATTGAACGATCAAATATTATGTTCAATAAACGCTATTTCACTTGTGAAGAAATTAGCAAAGGTTGACAAGCAATAGTTTCTTGTACGCAAGCGACGAGACAAGATGATAAATCCATTAATCCTACTGTGGATAATCAACCTTCAACTCAGTATAAAAAAAGTATACCAACTCCCACTAAATCACAGAATGGGAAATCACAGACTGGCACTTATCAAGCTTTGAATACAACAGACAGTAAACAGACTGTCACACATAAACGTACTCCAAAATGTGTACTTTGTGATGGAACACATTGGGCACAGTATTGTAGTCAATACACAACAATGGAGGCACGGAAGCAATGTGCTCAACAGCTGAAACGGTGCACTAAGTGTTTATGTGAACACAAGGGAGGTAAATGCTCACTGAAGAAGTGTTTTAAATGCCCAAGCATTTATGCTGAACAACAGACGACTTTCACAGAGTCAGGAAGTCAACAAACAACAGCATTAAATGTGAGAGATAAGTCTAAATTGACTGCTCTCCCAATAGCTCGATTAGAGTTATCTAATAAATTACACAAAACCAAATTTTCATCTGAAAAGATTTAAATTGAGTTTTCAATGACGCCATCTTGGGAATACTAAAAATAATTCCTAACACTAAACTACAAGTGTTTGAACTTCACCGTAGTGAACAGCTGATTGTGTTATGATCATGTCAGCAACACCACTGACCCTGGAGGGTACAGGGTATATATGGCTGGCTGGACCTTGAAGCTCTGGGTTGTTATGCTGCATCAACACCCCAGCTAAAATATTACTGAGTTGACGTAAAACGCCATACACATCACTATATTCATTATACATCATATAAATAACAAAAAAATTAGATAACGGAAGACTGGATATCAGATTGGAGGGAGAGAGTATGGAGGAGGTGAATGTGTTCAGATATTTGAGAGTGGACGTGTCAGCAGATGGGTCTATGAAGGATGAGGTAAATCATAGAATTAACGAGAGGATAAAGGTGAATGTTGCACTGAGGAGCTTGTAGAGACAGAGAACTTTATCCATGAAAGCAAAGAGGGGAATTTATGAGAGTATAGTTATACCAACACTCTTATATGTGTGTGAGACATGGGTTGTGAATGTTGCAACGAGGAGAAGGCTGGAGGCAGTGGAGATGTCATGTCTTAGGGCAATGTGTGGTGTGAATATAATGCAGAGAATCCGTAGTTTGGAGATTAGGAGGAGGTGTGGGACTACCATAACTATTATCCAGAGGGCTGAGGAAGGGTTATTGAGATGGTTTGGACATGTAGAGAGGAAAAAACAAAATAGAATCACTTCGAGAGTGTATAAGTCTGTAGTGGAGGGAAGGCGGGGTAGGGGTCGGCCTAGAAAAGGTTGGAGGGAGGGGGTAAAGGAGGTTTTGTGTGTGAGGCGCTTGGACTTCCAGCAAGCGTGTTAGATCGGAGCAAATGGAGACAAATGGGTTTTAATACTTGACGTACTGTTGGAGTGTAGGCAAGGTAACATTTATGAAGGGTTTCAGGGAAACCGGCAGTCCGGACTTGATTCCTGGAGATGGGAAGTACAGTGACGGCACTCTAAAGGAGGGGTGTTAATGTTGTAGTTTTGTAGCTGTAGTGTAAGCACGCCTCTGGCAAGACAGTGATGGAGTGAATGATGATGAAAGTTTTTCTTTGTCGGGCCACCCTTCCTTGGTCGCCACACTTCCTTGGTGGCCACCCTGCCTTGGTGGCCACCCTGCCTTGGTGGCCACCCTGCCTTGGTGGCCACCCTGCCTTGGTGGGAAACGGCCTATATGTTAATAAAATAAACATATAAATGTCATTGGTAGTGTATGAAAGCTTAAACTTAATATAAACTTCCTTGAAATGTATAAGAGAATTTATGTTTATAAACTATAAACACTGTGTGCATATATATACACATTCAGACAAGCTGACTGCAGTCTGGGTTGTTGTTGCGCAGTAGTTGATGCACTTGGGCGAGTGAGCCAGCCCTGTTAGGTGCCCCATTTTCTATTGAGGGACTTTGTGTGACTTGCAGGGTGAGTGTCTCCCATTTTCTATTATGTGACTCTGGGGGACTGGGTGATTGGTGGGTGACCCGATTCCCATTTTCTAAAGCTAGTGAGGCAGATGCCTCTAGCTATCCATTCTCTTTGAGTCTGGAGCACTCATTTATTTTTATTTATTTTGTAAAATACCAGTTTTTACTAGATTTTCGAAGGACCTTAGATTCTTAAATGCTAGTATTACAAGATTTTGGACCATTATGTGGCCACTATCCGGTTTGAAAGACCAATTGTAGGAATTCTGTAGAATATAGCTATATATCTGTATATAGGAAAAAAGATACTTAGCTTTGTTACTGTCTCAGTCTCTACAGCTGCACCCAGAAGAATCCTCCTACATGAAGCAGCTATTCTACAGCCTGTGAGGGAAACCTAAGTGTGAGAATAATTGCCCCTAAAGAGTATTTTGTCAGTATATATCATTCAGTAACTGAATACTGACTCAACTTACGTCTTTGGGCTCAATGGCCCGAGTATTATGAGGTGTTTTGGTTAATCTAATTAGGTTATGCCTTAGCTATCTGCTGCACAGCTAACTGAACTAAGTACATGCCTAAATAGACTTACATGGGTATATGTATCGAACCCTTATGCGTCACCCCATTATCTGCTCTCTTGATTGAAGATTGAAGTAGTGTCTCGGTGGCACTGTTTCTCTATGAAGAATGTTCTCAATACACAGTTACACTACACTGTTCTTCAATATTTGTTTTTTCACAGTAATGTCAAAACAGGAAGATAAGTACATTTCACTGTAATCATTCTACCGCGAATATTGAGATTGTCTGATAAATATAAATGCACTAATCACTGTCTTTGTTCTTGTAGCATGAAGCAATCTAACTCCCTGTAGCATGAAGCAATCTAACTCCCTGTAGCGGCTTCGTCCCTTGGTGTGGCCCTAAATCCCCTACCTCAGCATAATTTCCCTACTTGCTTAACACTGCAACAGAATGCATTCAAGATATCAGATTTCTTGACATGTCTCGATCGCCGAGAGTTGATAATCGTCCCACTTGTGAATAAAGTTATGCAGGGGTTTTTCTGTACTTTTCCTGCCAAGGTAAAGAGTCCTTTTTCTCAATTCTCTGTCACTAGTATTACACTAACACTACTCACCAGAGGTGACGTATATTGACCACGCTCTGGTATGAACATGTGTTAAAAATGAAACTGTTGATCAAGAAACAAGACGTCATTTGCCTTTTCTGAGACGGTTGGGTCCCTCAGAGGGCCTGAAAGGGGCTGAAGGGGGGCCGATGCCCCTCCTTGAACCAACATTGTGTGGGACAGCAGCCTCCTACATCCCTCCTTGAACCAACATTGTGAGGGACGGCAGCCTTATACATCCCTCCTTGAACCAACATTGTGAGGGACGGCAGCCTCCTACATCCCTCCTTGAACCAACATTGTGTGGGACAGCAGCCTCCTACATCCCTCCTTGAACCAACATTGTGAGGGACGGCAGCCTCCTACATCCCTCCTTGAACCAACATTGTGTGGGACGGCAGCCTCCTACATCCCTCCTTGAACCAACATTGTGAGGGACGGCAGCCTCCTTCATCCCTCCTTGAACCAACATTGTGAGGGACGGCAGCCTCCTACATCCCTCCTTGAACCAACATTGTGAGGGACGGCAGCCTCCTTCATCCCTCCTTGAACCAACATTGTGTGGGACGGCAGCCTCCTACATCCCTCCTTGAACCAACATTGTGAGGGACGGCAGCCTCCTACATCCCTCCTTGAACCAACATTGTGAGGGACGGCAGCCTCCTACATCCCTCCTTGAACCAACATTGTGAGGGACGGCAGCCTCCTACATCCCTCCTTGAACCAACATTGTGAGGGACGGCAGCCTCCTACATCCCTCCTTGAACCAACATTGTGAGGGACGGCAGCCTCCTACATCCCTCCTTGAACCAACATTGTGAGGGACGGCAGCCTCCTACATCCCTCCTTGAACCAACATTGTGAGGGACGGCAGCCTCCTACATCCCTCCTTGAACCAACATTGTGAGGGACGGCAGCCTCCTACATCCCTCCTTGAACCAACATTGTGAGGGACGGCAGCCTCCTACATCCCTCCTTGAACCAACATTGTGAGGGACGGCAGCCTCCTACATCCCTCCTTGAACCAACATTGTGAGGGACGGCAGCCTCCTACATCCCTCCTTGAACCAACATTGTGAGGGACGGCAGCCTCCTACATCCCTCCTTGAACCAACATTGTGAGGGACGGCAGCCTCCTACATCCCTCCTTGAACCAACATTGTGAGGGACGGCAGCCTCCTACATCCCTCCTTGAACCAACATTGTGAGGGACGGCAGCCTCCTTCATCCCTCCTTGAACCAACATTGTGTGGGACGGCAGCCTCCTACATCCCTCCTTGAACCAACATTGTGAGGGACGGCAGCCTCCTACATCCCTCCTTGAACCAACATTGTGAGGGACGGCAGCCTCCTACATCCCTCCTTGAACCAACATTGTGAGGGACGGCAGCCTCCTACATCCCTCCTTGAACCAACATTGTGAGGGACGGCAGCCTCCTACATCCCTCCTTGAACCAACATTTTGTGGGGAACTTTTAACTTATTTTCCTGGTTATTTGAAAAAACGATTCATCTGACAAGATTGCTTCATCTGTGTTTATCATATATAATGGTGTTGTGGTGTTACCAAGACCGGATGTGGAGGGTGAGATGGAGCACTGCCGGGTTTGTCACCTTCCTTCACTTTTCTGGTAATATCTCAGTCATTTTTTTAAATGCTGAGTGATAAAGATGAAGAGCTGGAATTCTCTATTTTGATTTGTAAACAGACATTTATACTTTGTTTATAAAAAAAATCTGGTTCATACTTTTATCACTTGGCACTGCATTGGCAACACTGTGTTTGTTCATTGATGATTGTGAACACTGGCAAAACTGTGTTTGTTCACTGATGGTTGTGAACAGTGGCAACACTGTGTTTGTTCACTAATGATTGTGAGCACTGGCAAGACTGTTTGTTCACTGATTATTGTGAACAGTGGCAAGACTGTGTTTGTTCACTGATGATTGTGAACACTGGTAAGACTGTGTTTGTTCACTGATGATTGTGAACACTGACAACACTGTGTTTGTTCATTGATGATTGTGAACACTGGCAACACTGTGTTTGTTCACTGATGATTGTGAACACTAGTAGGACTGTGTTTGTTCACTGATGGTTGTTAACATTGGCAACACTGTGTTTGTTCACTGATGATTGTGAACACTGGCAACACTGTGTTTGTTCACTGATGATTGCGAACACTGGTAAGACTGTGTTTGTTCACTGATGGTTGTGAACACTGGTAAGACTGTGTTTGTTCACTGATGGTTGTGAACACTGACAAGACTGTGTTTGTTCACTGATGATTGTGAACACTAGTATGACTGTGTTTGTTCACTGAAGATTGTGAACACTGGTAAGACTGTGTTTGTTCACAGATGATTGTGAACACTGGTAAGACTGTGTTTGTTCACTGATGATTGTGAACACTGGTAAGACTGTGTTTGTTCACTGATGGTTGTGAACACTGTCAAGACTGTGTTTGTTCACTGATGATTGTGAACACTAGTATGACTGTTTGTTCACTGAAGATTGTGAACACTAGTAAGACTGTTTGTTCACTGAAGATTGTGAACACTAGTAAGACTGTGTTTGTTCACTGATGGTTGTGAACTCTGGCAAGACTGTGTTTGTTCACTGATGATTGTGAACACTAGTAAGACTGTGTTTGTTCACTGATGGTTGTGAACTTTGGCAAGACTGTGTTTGTTCACTGATGATTGTGAACACTAGTAAGACTGTGTTTGTTCACTGATAGTTGTGAACTCTGGCAAGACTGTGTTTGTTCACTGATGATTGTGAACACTGGTAAGACTGTGTTTGTTCACTGATGATTGTGAACACTGGCAAGACTGTGTTTGTTCACTGATGATTGTGAACACTGGCAAGACTGTGTTTGTTCACTGATGATTGTGAACACTGATAAGACTTTGTTCACTGATGATTGTGAACACTGGTAAGACTGTGTTTGTTCACTGATGATTGTGAACATTGGCAAGACTGTGTTTGTTCACTGATGGTTGTGAACACTGGTAACACAGTTTTTGTTCACTGATGGTTGTGGACACTGGTAACACAGTGTTTGTTCACTGATGGTTGTGAACACTGGTAAGACTGTGTTTGTTCACTGATGGTTGTGAACAATGTTAGTTCTTCCTGCACACCTTGATAGAGAAACCTTAGCAACATTCACCAGATTATTCACAGTTGACAATATGATAAAAGTAAAGATTGCAACACTTGGAGATGGAGTCTGGTTTGCAACACTTGGAGATGGAGTCTGGTTTGCAACACTTGGAGATGGAGTCTGGTTTGCAACACTTGGATATGGATTCTGGTTTGCAACACTTGGAGATGGAGTCTGGTTTGCAACACTTGGAGATGGAGTCTGGTTTGCAACACTTGGAGATGGAGTCTGGTTTGCAACACTTGGAGATGGAGTCTGGTTTGCAACACTTGGATATGGATTCTGGTTTGCAACACTTGGAGATGGAGTCTGGTTTGCAACACTTGGAGATGGAGTCTGGTTTGCAACACTTGGAGATGGAGTCTGGTTTGCAACACTTGGAGATGGAGTCTGGTTTGCAACACTTGGATATGGAGTCTGGTTTGCAAAGATAATAAAGAAAGTAATGAATTGGTAGTTTCTTTGTCTCTGGACTTAAGGTTGTCAACAGCTGCAACACAGAGTCAGAGGAACGTCAGGAAGCCGAACTGTTAAGAATCGTTCAAGCTGAAGCAACTACAGTCATAAAACTCTAGGCTCTCTGACCGCGGGTTCTATTCCCACCCGTGGTATGTTTTTTTTTTCCATCATTTCAGTCTTGCAAATTGTTTCGTGTCTCAGTGAATTTATATCATAAGTTACATTTAAAAGCACTGTCAGTAGAGTGACAAACCTGGGATTCTGTTCAGGTTATAATGACGTCACGCTCTTTGAGGCACCTGATGTATAATGACGTCACGCTCTTTGAGGCACCTGATGTATAATGACGTCACGCTCTTTGAGGCACCTGATGTATAATGACGTCACGCTCTTTGAGGCACCTGATGTATAATGACGTCACGCTCTTTGAGGCACCTGATGTATAATGACGTCACGCTCTTTGAGGCACCTGATGTATAATGACGTCACGCTCTTTGAGGCACCTGATGTAAAATCTTCGTAACATAATTTCGACAAAGATTCTTTTTTTCATTACTTTTAGTTACATAAGAACATAAGAACATAAGAAAGGAGGAACACTGCAGCAGGCCTGTTGGCCCATACTAGGCAGGTCCTTCACAATCCGTCCCACTAACAGAATATTTGCTCAACCCAATTTTCAATGCTACCCAAGAAATAAGCTTTGACAATTCTACCCACTCATGCGCGAGTCCCACTCAAATCCAACCCCTCTCACTCATGAATTTATCCAACCTAAATTTGAAACTACACAAGGTCCTAGCTTCAATAACCCTACTAGGCAGACTGTTCCACTCATCAACTACCCTATTTCCAAACCAATACTTTCCTATATCCTTTCTAAATCTAAACTTATCTAACTTGAATCCATTATTGCGGGTTCTCTCTTGGAGAGATATCCTCAAGACCTTATTTATATCCCCTTTGTTAATACCCATTTTCCACTTGTATACCTCGATCATGTCTCCCTCATTCTACGTCTTACAAGTGAATGTAATTTTAGGGTCTTCAATCTTTCTTCGTAAGGAAGATTTCTAATGCTATGTATTAATTTAGTCATTCTACGCTGAATGTTTTCTAACGAATTAATGTCCATTCTGTAATATGGAGACCAGAACTGAGCTGCGTAATCTAGGTGAGGCCTTACTAATGATGTATAAAGCTGTAATATAACCTCTGGACTTCTGTTGCTAACACTTCTTGATATAAATCCCAGTAATCTATTTGCCTTATTACGTACGCTTAGGCATTGCTGTCTTGGTTTAAGGTTGCTGCTTACCATCACCCCCAAGTCCTTCTCGCAATCTGTATGGCTAAGTTCTACGTTATTTAACTTATAAGTGCTTGGGTCATGGACACTCCCGAGCTTCAGAACCTTGCATTTATCTACATTGAACTGCATCTGCCACTTTTCTGACCACGAATTAAGTTTGTCTAAATCTTCCTGAAGTTCTATGACATCTATGTTTGAATCAATTATCCTACCTATCTTCGTGTCGTCGGCGAATTTGCTCATATCACTAGTAATTCCCTCATCAAGGTCATTGATATATATTATAAATAACAATGGGCCTAAGACTGATCCCTGTGGAACACCACTTGTTACAAGTCCCCATTCGGATTTAACCCCATTTATGCACACTCTCTGCTTCCTATTGGTGAGCCATGACTCGATCCATGACAGCACTTTTCCCCAATGCCATGAGCTGCCACTTTCTTTAACAGTCTCTGGTGCGGTACTCTATCAAAAGCCTTACTAAAGTCTAAATAAACAATATCGAATTCTTTATCGTGATCAACAGCCTCAAAAGCTTTACTGTAGAAGGTTAATAAATTAGATAGGCAGGAACGGCCCTCGTGAATCCATGCTGGGTATCATTAATCAAATTATGGTTATCTAGATGGCTTCTAATAATATCAGCTATAATTGATTCTAGTAATTTGCCTACAATTGAGGTCAGGCTTATTGGGCGGTAGTTTGACGGTAGTGACTTGTCCCCTGCTTTAAAAATAGGAATTACATTAGCCATCTTCCACATATCAGACACTACACCTGTTTGAAGAGATAAATTAAAAATGTTAGATATTGGTTCACAGAGTTCCATTTTGCATTCCTTAAGAACCCTTGCAAAAAGCTCATCAGGACCCGGCGATTTATTTTGTTTCAGTCGGTCCAGCTGTTTCATAATCATTTCGCTAGTGACTGTGATATTACATAATTTATCTTCTTCTGGGCCTCTGTAAAAATTAATTACTGGGATATTATTAATGTCTTCCTGTGTGAAAACCGAGAGAAAATAATTATTAAAAATAGAGCATATATCATTCTCCTTGTCAGTAAGATGCCCAAAGTTATTTTTAAGGGGACCTATCTTATCCCTAACTTTTGTTCTATAAACCTGGAAAAAACTTTTGGGTTAGTTTTTGAATCCTAGCAACTTTAATTTCATAGTCCCGTTTAGCTTTTCTTATTCCCTTTTAACGTCCCTCTTAATGTCAGTATACTGATTTATAAGATGACCCTCACCTCTTTTATGCGCCTATAAATTCCTTTCTTCTGCCCTAAAAGATATTTGAGCCTATTATTCATCCATTTTGGGTCATTTCTACTTGATCTAATTTCTTTATATGGGATAAATGTTCTTTGGGCAGCCTGTATAGTGTTAAGAAAACTGTCATATTGATACCTCTCTTCTTCACCCCAGTCCACAGTTGATAAGTGTTCTCTAAGTCCATTATAATCTGCTAAGCGAAAATCTGGAACCATTACTGAATTATCCCTACTATCATACATCCATTCAATGCTAAAGGTAATTGACTTGTGGTCGCTTGAGCCGAGTTCCTCTGTAATTTCTAAATTATTAACAAGGGTTTCCTTGCTTGCCAGAACCAAGTCAAGTAGGTTATTTCCCTTGTAGGTTCTGTTACAAACTGCTTCAAAAAGCAATCCTGAACTACTTCTAAAAAGTCGTTAGATTCTAAATTCCTGTCATGAAATTCCAATCAATCTGACTAAAGTTAAAGTCCCCTAGAATTACTACGTTATCGTGTCTTGTGGCCTTAACAATTTCCTCCCAAAGTAGTCTCCCTTGTTCCCTATCTAAGTTTGGAGGACGGTAAATCACGCCTAAAATCAATTTTTCACACCCCTCTGAAAATTCTATCCAGACAGACTCTGTATGTGTTAATTCAGACTTTATACCCGTTTTTATGCAACAATTTAAATGATCACGGACATAGAGTGCCACCCCACCCCTTTCCCGATACTTCTGTCTACTTGGAACAATTTAAAACCCTGAATGTGACATTCGGCAGGCAAGTCCCGATTTTTCATATTAAACCATGTCTCAGTTATTGCAAAAACATCAATATTACCCGTACTTGCAACTAATCTCAACTCGTCCATCTTATTCCTAGCACTACGACTATTGGTGTAATATATATTTAGAGACCCTCCTTTCTCTTTACCCTTGCTACTCATCTCTGTTTTTCCACTATACCTATTACTGTCCTTGTCATCTAGTGTCACTAGCTTTCCACTATCCACCTTATTCTGCCTATTACTAGTTCCCCTAGAATTTATAACATTACTACACTGGGACTTCACTGTTTTCCCCCCAAAACCCATACCACTGTTGAGTCTAACACAAACACTTGAAAATGCACATATCACCCAGTGTGTGTGCAATAAAATACATAAAATGTTTAAAGAGCAAATTGCACAATATTTCTCCTCCTACAAGTTAGCGACGCTGGAAAATACGGATCTCCAACCTTCCAGGAAACCGATAGGATGATTTAAATGTTGGTATGTTACAATACCCTCAACTCTCACACTTGTTAGGGTGTTACAATACCCTCAACTCTCACACTTCTTGGTATGTTACAATACCCTCAACTCTCACACTTCTTGGTATGTTACAATACCCTCAACTCTCACACTTGTTAGGGTGTTACAATACCCTCAACTCCCGCACTTGTTAGGGTGTTACAATACCCTCAACTCTCACACTTGTTGGTATGTTACAATACCCTCAACTCTCGTACTTGTTGGTATGTTACAATACCCTCAACTCTCACACTTGTTGGTATGTTACAATACCCTCAACTCTCACACTTGTTAGGGTGTTACAATACCCTCAACTCTCACACTTGTTGGTATGTTACAATACCCTCAACTCTCGTACATGTTGGTATGTTACAATACCCTCAACTCTCACACTTGTTGGTATGTTACAATACCCTCAACTCTCACACTTGTTGGTATGTTACAATACCTTCAACTCTCACATTTGTTGGTATGTTACAATACCTTCAACTCTCACACTTGTTGGTATGTTACAATACCCTCAACTCTCACATTTGTTGGTATGTTACAATACCCTCAACTCTCGTACATGTTGGTATGTTACAATACCTTCAACTCTCACACTTGTTGGTATGTTACAATACCCTCAACTCTCGTACATGTTGGTATGTTACAATACCTTCAACTCTCGTACATGTTGGTATGTTACAATACCTTCAACTCTCACACTTGTTGGTATGTTACAATACCTTCAACTCTCACACTTGTTGGTATGTTACAATACCCTCAACTCTCACACTTGTTGGTATGTTACAATACCTTCAACTCTCACACTTGTTGGTATGTTACAATACCCTCAACTCTCACATTTGTTGGTATGTTACAATACCCTCAACTCTCACATTTGTTGGTATGTTACAATACCTTCAACTCTCACACTTGTTGGTATGTTACAATACCCTCAACTCTCACATTTGTTGGTATGTTACAATACCTTCAACTCTCACACTTGTTGGTATGTTACAATACCCTCAACTCCCACACTTGTTGGTATGTTACAATACCCTCAACTCTCACACTTGTTGGTATGTTACAATACCTTCAACTCTCACACTTGTTGGTATGTTACAATACCCTCAAATCTCACACTTGTTGGTATGTTACAATACCTTCAACTCTCACATTTGTTGGTATGTTACAATACCCTCAACTCTCACATTTGTTGGTATGTTACAATACCCTCAACTCCCGCACTTGTTGGTATGTTACAATACCCTCAACTCTCACATTTGTTGGTATGTTACAATACCTTCAACTCTCACACTTGTTGGTATGTTACAATACCTTCAACTCTCACACTTGTTGGTATGTTACAATACCCTCAACTCTCGCACTTCTTGGTATTTTGGGAATGATCTTTTTTGACAATTGAACAACAGACTTTGATGAATATAAAGAGTATTTGAGGCATTGCTCAATGAAGAGGCTTAATAGAGAGTGTACGAAATAAATGAGTCTTCGATTCACAAGTAACTCACTACGTAGGTGAGAAGATTTGTGAGGAGGTCACACCAAGAGTTGTGAGGAGGTCACACCAGCAGCAGCTCTTAGGTCACACCAGCAGCAGCTCTGATTAGGTCATACCAGCAGCAGCTCTGAGGAGGTCACACCAGCAGCAGCTCTGAGGTCACACCAGCAGCAGCTCTGAGGTCACACCATCAGCAGCTCTGAGTAGGTCATACCAGCAGCAGCTCTGAGGAGGTCACACCAGCAGCAGCTTTGAGGAGGTCACACCAGCAGCAGATCTGAGTAGGTCACACCAGCAGCAGCTCTGAGGAGGTCACACCAGCAGCAGCTCTGAGGTCACACTAGCAGCAGCTCTGAGGAGGTCACACCAGCAGCAGCTCTGAGATCACACCAGCAGCAGCTCTGAGGTCACACCAGCAGCAGCTCTGAGGAGGTCACACCAGCAGCAGCTCTGAGGAGGTCACATCAGCAGCAGCTCTGAGGAGGTCACACCAGCAGCAGCTCTGAGGAGGTCACACCAGCAGCAGCTCTTAGGTCACACCAGCAGCAGCTCTGAGGAGGTCACACCAGCAGCAGCTCTGAGGTCACACCAGCAGCAGCTCTGAGGAGGTCACACCAGCAGCAGCTCTGAGGAGGTCACACCAGCAGCAGCTCTGAGGAGGTCACACCAGCAGCAGCTCTGAGGAGGTCACACCAGCAGCAGCTCTGAGGAGGTCACACCAGCAGCAGCTCTGAGGAGGTCACACCAGCAGCAGCTCTGAGGAGGTCACACCAGCAGCAGCTCTGAGGAGGTCACACCAGCAGCAGCTCTGAGGTCACACCAGCAGCAGCTCTGAGGAGGTCACACCAGCAGCAGCTCTGAGGAGGTCACACCAGCAGCAGCTCTGAGGAGGTCACACCAGCAGCAACTCTGAGGTCACACCAGCAGCAGTTCTGAGGAGGTCACACCAGCAGCAGCTCTGAGGAGGTCACACCAGCAGCAGCTCTCAACATACTGAACTCACAGATTCCAGGATATCAAAGGATGAATTTTTTTCAGAAGTTTTATGTATGGCAAGTAGAGTGCCTGATCCTAAATATAAATTTTTACAAAACTTCAGATGTTGCCAAGAAGATGAAGCCAATTTCTTTTACTAACATCGGTTTTAAAATTACAGATGACATCATACAGTTATTTATTTCAGTGTTTAATCTGCACTGTAAAGTTACCAGAAGACTTGAACTTAAGCCAGTATGCCTTCTGCAGTGTTCCTTCTTTATTATTACTTTAGTCATGGGTTGCCCTTCAAATCACTCTCCATTTTCAACGCGAAATCTTTAATGAGAAATACAAAGATATCATCTCCCTATCTATTACGAACTCAAGTAACAATTCAAGGCCTGTTGCACTTGGTCGTAACCAGAGTCATTAGTCAGAAAGAAACCTGCAATAACAAGGTAAACACAGAAGAGGTAGTTTTATCTTTACTTGCACATTCCTTCACCACTATGTACAATATTTACAAAGTTAAATAAGCAGTATAACGATAAGACAGAGCAAAGAGCCACTCATAGGAGCAGGAGTGGTCTGGATCAGTGTACGCGAGAGTCTGCTTACACTGACAGACACAGCATCATCTCGTCCCCAGGATACGACCCATACCAGTCGACCAACACTCAGGTACCTATTTACTGTGAGGTGAACAGGGATAGGCATAGCAGATGCCTTAAGGAAACACATCCTAATGTTTCCATCCTTACCAGGAATCAATCCATGGACCACAGTGTGTGAGCTGAGTGTGTTAGCAATCTAGCTACGGGACAAATCTAGGAATTAGTCTCAGCCGCATAGTTACGTATGAGAGACTGTAAAATCTAGAGTGAAAAAACATAAAAATAAAAATATACCTTAATTTTACCAGCAGATCTTGAGAGACTGCAAGATCTTGAGAGACTGCAAGATCTTGAGAGATTGCAAGATCTTGAGAGACTGCAAGATCTTGAGAGACTGCAAGTTCTTGATAGACTCCAAGATCTTGAGAGACTCCAAGGTCTTAAAAGACTGCAAGATCTTGAGAGACTGCAAGATCTTGAGAGACTGCAAGATCTTGAGAGATTGCAAGATCTTGAGAGATTGCAAGATCTTGAGAGATTGCAAGATCTTTGGAGACTGCAAGTTCTTGAGAGACTCCAAGATCTTGAGAGACTCCAAGGTCTTAAAAGACTGCAAGATCTTGAGAGACTGGAAGATCTTGGGAGACTGCAAGAACTTGAGAGACTGGAAGATCTTGAGAGACTGGAAGATTTTGGGAGACTGCAAGATCTTGGGAGACTGCAAGAACTTGAGAGACTGGAAGATCTTGAGAGACTGGAAGATCTTGGGAGACTGGAAGATCTTGAGAGACTGCAAGATCTTGAGAGGCTGCAAGAACTTGAGAGACTGGAAGATCTTGAGAGACTGGAAGATCTTGAGAGACTGCAAGATCATGAGAGACTGTAAGATCATGAGAGACTGCAAGATCTTGAGAGACTGCAAGATCATGAGAGACTGCAAGATCATGAGAGACTGTAAGATCATGAGAGACTGCAAGATCATGAGAGACTGCAAGATCTTGAGAGACTGCAAGATCTTGAGAGACTGCAAGATCTTGAGAGACTGCAAGATCTTGAGAGACTGCAAGATCTTGAGAGACTGCAAGATCTTGAGAGACTGCAAGATCTTGAGAGACTGGAAGATCTTGAGAGACTGCAAGATCTTGAGAGACTGCAAGATCTTGAGAGACTGCAAGATCTTGAGAGACTGCAAGATCTTGGGAGACTGCAAGATCTTAAGAGACTGTAAGATCTTGAGAGACTGCAAGCTCATGAGAGACTGCAAGATCATGAAAGACTGCAAGATCTTGAGAGACTGTAAGATCTTGAGAGACTGCAAGATCTTGAGAGACTGCAAGATCTTGAGAGACTGTAAGATCTTGAGAGACTGCAAGATCTTGAGAGATTGCAAGATCTTGAGAGACTGCAAGATCTTGAGAGACTGCAAGTTCTTGAGAGACTCCAAGATCATGAGAGACTGCAAGATCTTGAGAGACTGCAAGATCATGAGAGACTGCAAGATCATGAGAGACTGTAAGATCATGAGAGACTGTAAGATCATGAGAGACTGCAAGATCATGAGAGACTGTAAGATCATGAGAGACTGTAAGATCTTGAGAGACTGCAAGCTCATGAGAGACTGTAAGATCATGAGAGACTGCAAGATCATGAGAGACTGCAAGATCTTGAGAGACTGCAAGATCTTGAGAGACTGCAAGATCATGATAGACTGCAATATCATGAGAGACTGTAAGATCATGAGAGACTGCAAGATCTTGAGAGACTGCAAGATCATGAGAGACTGCAAGATCATGAGAGACTGCAAGATCTTGAGAGACTGCAAGATCATGAGAGACTGCAAGATCATGAGAGACTGCAAGATCATGAGAGACTGCAAGATCTTGAGAGACTGCAAGATCTTGAGAGACTGCAAGATCTTGAGAGACTGCAAGATCATGAGAGACTGCAAGATCATGAGAGACTGCAAGATCTTGAGAGACTGCAAGATCATGAGAGACTGCAAGATCATGAGAGACTGCAAGATCTTGAGAGACTGCAAGATCTTGAGAGACTGCAAGACCTTGAGAGACTGCAAGATCATGAGAGACTGCAAGATCTTGAGAGACTGTAAGATCATGAGAGACTGCAAGATCTTGAGAGACTGCAAGATCTTGAGATACTGCAAGATCTTGAGAGACTGCAAGATCATGAGAGACTGTAAGATCATGAGAGACTGCAAGATCTTGAGAGACTGCAAGATCTTGAGAGACTGTAAGATCATGAGAGACTGCAAGATCATGAGAGACTGCAAGATCATGAGAGACTGCAAGATCATGAGAGACTGTAAGATCATGAGAGACTGCAAGATCTTGAGAGACTGTAAGATCATGAGAGACTGCAAGATCTTGAGAGACTGTAAGATCTTGAGAGACTGCAAGATCTTGAGAGACTGCAAGATCATGAGAGACTGTAAGATCATGAGAGACTGCAAGATCTTGAGAGACTGCAAGATCATGAGAGACTGCAAGGTCTTGAGAGACTGTAAGATCATGAATACCAGAACGTGGAGGAAGATCTTCAAGATCATTACCTGCAACACAAGTGTCAAGACGACACACTCAGAGGAAACACTTATATACGGACACAAAACACACCACACTTGCGTGCAGCGTTGCCAGGCAACCTTCACCTCTCAACATTCAAATCCGAATGTTTACTTTTCTGAACGTTCAGATCTGGACGTTTACAACTGCTGGTAAGAGATTATGACCTGGAGTTTACCTGGAGAGGGTTTCGGGGATCAACGCCCCCGCGACTCGGTCTGAGGCCAGGCCTCATGGTGGATCAGGGTCTGATCAAGCAAGCTGTTACTGTCGGCCGCACGTAAACTGACGTTCGAACCACAGCCTGGCTGGTCAGGTACTGACTTTAGGTACCTGTCCAGTGCCTTCTTGAAGACAGCAAGGGGTCTATTGGTAATCCCTCTAATGTGTGCTGG
The DNA here is from genome assembly GCA_009830355.1 of Cherax destructor. Taxonomy (NCBI): domain Eukaryota; kingdom Metazoa; phylum Arthropoda; class Malacostraca; order Decapoda; family Parastacidae; genus Cherax; species Cherax destructor. The sequence goes on along the minus strand of WNWK01008498.1, from coordinate 26,808 downwards.
GAGGCAGTTGAACAGTCTTGGGCCCCGGACACTTATATATCTCATGGTATATATACCGAGAGATATAGATATCTCAGGGTATATATACCGAGAGTTAAATATATCTCAGGGTATATATATACCGAGATATATAGATCTCTTAGGGTATATATATCGAGAGTTAAAGATATCTCAGGGTATATATACCGAGAGATATAGATATCTCAGGGTATATATACCGAGAGTTAAAGATATCTCAGGGTATATATATACCGAGATATATAGATCTCTTAGGGTATATATATCGAGAGTTAAAGATATCTCAGGGTATATATACCGAGAGATATAGATATCTCAGGGTATATATACCGAGATATATAGATCTCTTAGGGTATATATACCGAGAGTTATAAATATCTCAGGGTATATACACCGAGACATGTGGGTAAAAGACTCATACGCACTGATCATGACATTAAGGAAATGTTTTGCCTCAGAGTGACTTCTTGAGTCCTAATACAGAGAAGTTAGAAAAGCATGATAGAGAGTACAAGAAGTTAGACAAGCATGATAGAGAGTACAAGAAGTTAGGCAAGCATGATAGAGAGTACAAGAAGTTAGACAAGCATGATAGAGAGTACAAGAAGTTAGACAAGCATGATAGAGAGTACAATAAGTTAGGCAAGCATGATAGAGAGTACAATAAGTTAGGCAAGCATGATAGAGAGTACAAGAAGTTAGGCAAGCATGATAGAGAGTACAAGAAGTTAGGCAAGCAGGAGAGAGAGTATAAGAAGTTAGACAAGCACTATAGAGAGTACAAGAAGTTAGACAAGCACTATAGAGAGCACAAGAAGTTTGACAAGAACTATAGAGAGTACAAGAAGTTAGGCAAGCAATATAGAGAATACAAGAAGTTAGGCAAGCAGGAGAGAGAGTACAAGAAGTTAGGCAAGCAGGAGAGAGAGTACAATAAGTTAGTAAAGCACTATAGAGAGTACAATAAGTTAGGTAAGCAGGAAAGAGAGTACAAGAAGTTAGGCAAGCAGGAGAGAGAGTACAAGAAGTTAGACAAGCACTATAGAGAGTACAAGAAGTTAGACAAGCACTATAGAGAGTACAAGAAGTTAGGCAAGCATGATAGAGAGTACAAGAAGTTAGACAAGCACTATAGAGAGTACAAGAAGTTAGGCAAGCAGGAAAGAGAGTACAAGAAGTTAGGCAAGCACTAGAGAGAGTACAAGAAGTTAGGCAAGCATGATAGAGAGTACAAGAAGTTAGACAAGTTCTATATAGAGTACAAGAAGTTAGGCAAGCATGATAGAGAGTACAAGAAGTTAGACAAGCACTATAGAGAGTACAACAAGTTAGGCAAGCATGATACAGAGTACAAGAAGTTAGACAAGCACTATAGAGATTACAACAAGTTAGGCAAGCATGATAGAGAGTACAAGAAGTTAGACAAGCACTATAGAGAGTACAAGAAGTTAGGCAAGCAGGAGAGAGAGTAAAAGAAGTTAGACAAGCACTATAGAGAGTACAAGAAGTTAGGCAAGCAGGAAAGAGAGTACAAGAAGTTAGGCAAGCACTAGAGAGAGTACAAGAAGTTAGGCAAGCATGATAGAGAGTACAAGAAGTTAGACAAGCACTATATAGAGTACAAGAAGTTAGGCAAGCATGATAGAGAGTACAAGAAGTTAGACAAGCACTATAGAGAGTACAAGAAGTTAGGCAAGCATGATAGAGAGTACAAGAAGTTAGACAAGCACTATATAGAGTACAAGATGTTAGGCAAGCATGATAGAGAGTACAAGAAGTTAGACAAGCACTATAGAGAGTACAAGAAGTTAGGCAAGCATGATAGAGAGTACAAGAAGTTAGACAAGCACTATAGAGAGTACAAGAAGTTAGGCAAGCAGGAGAGAGAGTACAAGAAGTTAGGCAAGCACTATAGAGAGTACATGAAGTTAGGCAAGCATGATAGAGACTACAAGAAGTTAGGCAAGCACTATAGAGAGTACAAGAAGTTAGACAAGCACTATAGAGAGTACAAGAAGTTAGACAAGCACTATAGATAGTACAAGAAGTTAGGCAAGCAGGAGAGAGAGTACAAGAATTTAGGCAAGCACTATAGAGAGTACAAAAAAGATGGGGATAACCGAGTGGTTATTAGCGAAGGCATTACGAATATATGATAGGGGAGAGACTATTGTACATCTCTAAATACCACATCAAACGTCTATTAACTAGACGTTCCATCACGTTGCAAACTGCATTGGTAAGAGCGATGGGACGGTAGTGGGAGGGATCATGTCCCGTAGTACCTGTTTTGCGAAAAGGGAGAACAATAGCAGACTTTCACAGCTGGGGAAGAACTTGCGACCATATGAGATTAAAGAGTCGTAAGAGGACAGTAAGAGCAGACTGATGTAAATGCTGTAGCATACGAATATGTATGCCGTCTGGCCCAGCTGCCGATGATCGGCAAGCAGAGAGTGTTGCCTCCAGTTCTTGAAGGGTAAAAGGCACATTATAGGATTCTTCTCTAAGAGAAGAAAAATCTAAGGGCTTTAACTCGCTTGTAGACTTAGAAGAAAGGAACGAGGGGCATAGATGGAGCCCCTGAGAAATGCGGATCAGATGATTACCAATTTCAGTGGCAACGGCAAGAGGGTGTGCTATATCGACACCGGCAACCTGAAGAACAGGAGCCGGGTCGGGGAAGAATTTACCACTCAATTTCCGCACTTTCTTCCAGACTGCAATCATCGAGGAAGCCGAAGTGACAGTAGAAACGTAATCTCGCCAGCAAGTGTGTTTAGCTTAAAATCAAGGAGTCTCTCTGTGGTTCTGTTATATCGATACCTGCCCCATGCAGCACGTTTCAAACGCACTGCCCGAGCACAAGCAGGAGACCACCAAGGCACGCACTTCTGAGGATGCTTGCCCGAGGTTTGGGGAATAGAATGTGAAGCCGCTGTGAAGATGGAGGACGAAAAGAGATGTAAAACCTCATCAATGGAGGACGAGGTAGGAACCTCATGAAAGGCAGTAAGATGTGCGTAAAGGTCCCATTTCGCCCGGTCAAATTGCCAGCGTGGGCAATGAGGAGGTGGAAAAAACTAAGGGGACTAAAGGATGATTGGGAAATGATCACTGTCATGTAAGTCCGGGAGGACAGACCAGGTGAAGTCAAGGACAGTAGATGAAGAGCAGATGGAGAGATCGATGCAGTAGAAAGAATGAGTTCGGGGATCAAAATGGGTAGGAGTACCAGTATTTAAAACATGGAGGGGGAGAGAAGCAAGAAATGCCTCCAATTGAACGCCACGGGAGTCACAGTGCGACCCTCCTCAGAGAAAATGGTGTGCGTTAAAATCGCCAAGTAACAGCAGGGGTGGCGGTAAGGAAGAAACCAGAAAATCAACATCTGGGATAGACATTGCCCGCGAAGGGGAGAGATATAAAGAACAGAGTGTATACCACTTATTCAAGTGGATACGGGCTGCAGTGTAATGTAAGGAAGAAGGAACATAGAGCTGACGGTATGGAACACCAGTGCGTATATGAGCACTTTCGTTAAAGGTTCCATCGGAAAAAGGCTCTGATGAATACAACAAATCATAGCCTGAAAAGGGCCTGATAACAGTGGATTATAATTTGGGTTCTTGCAAACAGACCACAACAGGGGAAAACTGGGAGAGCAACACCTGAAGTTCACCCCGGTTACCCCTGAGGCCTCGGATATTCCACTGCAAATAAGCCATGATTTATGGAGAGAAAGATATAAGTCAAAGAGAGAGGAATCTATGGACTAGGGTTAGAAAAGTCCACGTGTGGAGGCAGCGGAAGATCTGTAATCAGAGAAGGAGGAGGGTGTTGTGAAGGAAGGACGGGTGTAGACGAAGAAGAGAGAGGAGGAACCTCAGGTGGAGCAGTGTCCATCATCGTTCCAGTCTCTGAAATATATTCTGCGATAGCTTCCAGTGTTTCGGAAGACAAAGATGCAGAATGTGGGATGACATTAGAAATGGAAGGAGAGTGAGCAACTATCGGGGAGTCTATAGACTGTACTAAAGTAGAAGGCGAGGAGATGGAAGAGGAAACTGTCGAAGGGGCTTGGGAGGGGACAGGGGATGAAGATATTGAACGAGGAGGAGGATGAACCTCCACACACGTTACAGAACTAGTCGGAGGCGAAGAACCCGGCAATGGGGATTTTTTGCCGGACTTATGAGAAGAAGGGGGGCGCTGAGGTTTAGGCGAAGGACGAGGACATGTAGACTCAGAACTGTGCAAGTGAGTAGAGGAAGGAGTGTGGACAGTATGGGATGCCGAGGTAGGGACCTCGGAGCCAAGAACATCAAAAGGATTCGAGACAGGGGTGACTGAGAATGTTGTAACCACAGAGGAAGTCGAGGAAGTTGGGACCCCAGAAGTGGGGCGACGTTTAGCAATGCGAGAATAAGAAATACGGGGAAGTCTCCCTTGTAGGCGTAGATGAGAGACGGCCATAGCATATGAGAAGCCTTCATGGATGTGCCTCATGACAGTTAAGGCAAGAGGGAGGTAGAGTACAAGAAGAACTGGCATAGTTGTCAGCACCACAGACTGGGCATTCGGCCATGGACCTGCAATATTTTGCTGGATGACCAAAACGCCAGCAGTTTCTACACCGTTGTGGTGTAGGGGTCACCTTTCGAACTTGTAAACGTTGACCTGCAATGTAGACCGAAGGTGGTAGTTCACGGAAGTCAAATGTTAAACGAGCTATATTGCAAGGATAAAGACTTCGCTTATTGGCAGGGAGGACAAAAGTGTCAACTTTAAGGATAGGGAGTTCTTGGAGCTCAACCTGCTCTAAAATATCATCACCACATGTCTGGAAATTCCGTTGGACAATGGTGTGGGGTAAAATGACAGAACCACTACAAGAATTGAGAGATTGATGCTTGTCAATAGTGATAGGAATAGTATCTATGGTCGTAAGAAGATAAAGATCGCGAGCTTGGCCAGCATTCTGGACCGTGATGATGCGAGTGCCGCTCTTGAGAGCGTGAAATGAGATATCTTTACCAACATGGCGTAGCAGAGCCTTACCAATACTATGGTCTGAAAGATAGGTATTAGGAGAAGTCGGTCCATTGAGTAGTGTGAAACAAAGAGTTTAAGGGGAGTGCGTGATGAGCTGGTCGTTTCTGAGATGAATGAGAAGGAAGTGTCGAATCGTCATGTAAGGGTTGTGGTCGTTTGTGTGTGGGACCGGGGGTGGTCCAACGTGTGACGGGCGGGCAATTCGAAAATTGCCGCACCGTTAAGGGAGAAGCCGGAATCAAGGTCAGAAAATAGCGAAGGTCAGACTTATCGAAAGGGCCAGTCGGATCCCTGGTACCTGAAGCAGGTGACGAACCGGCACCAGCAAGAGGTACAGGGGTATTAGGGTTGTCCGAAGAGTTGTCCATTAACGAGGTAGGGTCAGAAGTAGGTGCAGTATCAAGGGGCCCGGGGGTAGGTTCACAGATTAGGCCATCCATGGTTAGGTTACTTCTTTCTTTTTGTTTTTAAGAAAAAAAAAGAAAAGAAAAGAAAAAAAAATATAAAAAAGAATAAAAAAAGGGGGGAACGTGGAGGAATAGCTCCTAGGAGGAATGAAAGGGACGTAAATCCCCCTCCGCGCCCAAGAGGACCTCAACACCGCAAGTAGTGCAGATGCTGCATGGAACCCGTGCCATACCCAACCCTTCATGCCAGTAAACCAGCAATCCAGGATAGCAACCTCACATCCACCGAGCCACCTCGGCGGACAAAAGAGAGGGTGGCCGGATATCCGCCACAAAGCATACCGCCTTCGGCAACCACCCCCGGAATCCGAAAGGTGGCCTCCAGAGATTCACCTGTCGCCCGAAAGATACCCAAGGCCACCCCCCGGGAGACCGGAGAGGAATCGGGACATCCCCATGCGATCCAGATTCCACGGCAAACTACACCACCGCCAAGGACCTCAACGGAATGGGATTGGACCAGGGTACCCTTCCCCCTACCTAGGAACTAGAATGCCTGTGGAGAGAAGCTCCCAGGGTAAAAATGGGAACGAAATAAGGGAGGGATGAGGAGGAGGGGGAGGAGGAAAGGGAAAAGGGAGGATGGGGAAGATGGGAAAGGGGAGGGGGGATTAGGGGGTAATTAGGTTCGGTCTGAGGAAGAAGAACAAGAAGTCCAATTCCTCAGACCGATAGCCTCTTTACCACGACAAGGAGCCCCCCTTAAAGAGGAACCAACACAACCAACACCGAGAGGTGCGTATCTCTCAGTATATATACACTGGAGAAGTGTTATATATATCAGTGTATATACACAAGGATGTGTATTTCTCCAAGTGTATGTACACCAGGGATGTGTATTTCTTCCAGTGTATATAAACGAGGGATGTGTATCTCTCCCAGTGTATATACACCAGGGATGTGTATCTCTCCCAGTGTATATACACCAGGGATGTGTATCTCTCCCTGTGCATATACACCAGGGATGTGTATCTCTCCCAGTGTTTATACACCTGGGATGTGTATCTCTCCCAGTGTATATACACCAGGGATGTGTATCTCTCCAGTGTTGTTAGTCCTATTTCCCTCAATCTTTCTTCATAAGACAGACTCCTGAGTTGTGGAACTAACCTTGTCGCAAACCTTTGCACTTTCTCTAGTTTCTTTACGTGCTTGACCAGGTGTGGGTTCCAGACTGGTGCTGCATATTCTAGTATGGGCCTGACGTACACGGTATACAGTGTCTTGAACGATTCCTTGTTAAGGTAACGGAACGCTAATCTTAGGTTTGCCAGACGCCCATATGCTGCCGCAGTTATCTGGTTGATGTGTGCCTCCGGAGACGTGCTTGGCGTTATACTCACTCCAAGGTCTTTCTCCTTTGCCGAGGTTTGTAGCCTTTGTCCGCCTAGCTTGTACTCTGTCAGCGGTCTTCTTTGCCTTTGTATCTCTCCCAGTGTATATACACCAGGGATGTGTATGTATCCCAGTGTATATACACCAGGGATGTGTATGTATCCCAGTGTATATACACCAGGGATGTGTATCTCTCCCAGTGTATATACACCAGGGATGTGTATCTCTCCCAGTGTATATACACCAGGGATGTGTATCTCTCTCGGTGTATATACACCAGGGATGTGTATCTCTCTCGGTGTATATACACCAGGGATGTGTATCTCTCCCAGTGTATATACACCAGGGATGTGTATCTCTCCCAGTGTATATACACCGGGGATGTGTATCTCTCCCAGTGTATATACACCGGGGATGTGCATCTCTCCCAGTGTATATACATCAGGGATGTGTATCTCTCCCAGTGTATATACACCAGGGATGTGTATTTCTCCCAGTGTATATACACGAAGGATGTGTATCTCTTCTAGTGTATATAACCCAGGGATGTGTATCTCTTTCAGTGTATATACACCAGGGATGTGTATTTCTCCCAGTGTATAAACACCAGGGATGTGTATTTCTCCCAGTGTATATACATCGGGGATGTGTATCTCTCCCAGTGTATATACACCAGGGATGTGTATCTCTCCCAGTGTATATACAGCAGGGATGTACGCACCTAATTGTACTCACCTATTTGTGGTTGCAAGGGTCGAGTCATAGCTCCTGGCCCCGCCTCATCACTGATTGGTACTAGGTCCTCTCTCTCCCTGCTCCATGAGCTTTATTAAACCTAGTCTTAAAACTATGTATGGTTCCTGCCTCCACTATGTCGCTTTCTAGGCTATTCCACTTCCTGACAACTCTATGACTGAAGATATACATCCTAACATTCCTTTGACTCATAGGAGTCTTCAACTTCCAATTGTGACCCCTTGTTTCTGTGTCCCCTCTCTGGAACATCCTGTCTCTGTCCACTGTGTATCTCTCCCAGTGAATATACAGCAGGGATGTGTATTTCTCCCAGTGTATATACACCGGGGATGTGTATCTCTCCCAGTGAATATACAGCAGGGATGTGTATTTCTCCCAGTGTATATACACCGGGGATGTGTATCTCTCCCAGTGTATATACTCCAGGGATGTGTATTTCTCCCAGTGTATATACACCAGAGAGGTGTATTTCTCCCAGTGTATATACACCGGGGATGTGTATCTCTTCCAGTGTATCTCTCCAAGTGTATATATACCAGGGATGTGTATCTCTCCCAGTGTATATACATCAGGGATGTGTATCTCTCCCAGTGTATATACACCAGGGATGTGTATTTCTCCCAGTGCATATACACCAGGGATGTGTATATCTCCTAGTGTATATACACCGGGGATGTGTATCTCCCAGTGTATATACACAAGGGATATGTATTTCTCCCAGTGTATATACACCAGGGATGTGTATTTCTCCCAGTTTATATACACCAGAGATGTGTATCTCCCAGTGTATATACACCGGGGATGTGTATCTCCCAGTGGATATACAACGGGGATGTGCATCTTTCCTAGTGTATATACACCATGAAGTGTATATTTATTAATTTTATATTCTCTGATAGGTGTTTATGTATATACATCGATGTGTATATATCTCTGTATATATGAGCCGAGAGTTAATTTTTACTCCTGTGTTAGAAATTAAATTCTTGTTAAGTTATGGTACATGAACTTTAGTGACCCTTGTGTAGGCGATACACTGTGTCTATAATGTACACGGGTATAACACACTCGGGTATAACGCACACGGGTATAAAGCACACGGGTATAACACACGGGTATACCACACACGGGTATAACATACACATGGGTATAACGTAGACGGGTATAACACACGGATATAACACACACGGATATAACAGTGTTACGATCCTGGCCTGTAGACCACTAGTTAGTTTAGCGGTTATGGTAACAACATTACAGCAGGTGCTGAGAAGTATCAAGGTACAAGGCAAAATGAGATCTTTAAAGCTTTTTCCAGATTTTATTTAAGAATATACTAAGATATTTAAGACACTTAGTATACTAAAATAATCTCAACCTCCTTACTCTTAGGAGGGTGTACACTCTATATAGTCCTTTACTGTCACTCGCATATAAGACCACAAGTTACATTTGAATATACAGTCCTAATATATTAATACGTAAAGAGGATATATAAAACACTTCCTCTGAATTACAACACTTAACAATGTCAATAACGTCAATGTCAATAACGTCAATGTCAATAACGTCAATGTCAATAACGTCAATGTCAATAACGAGTTAGAGTTTATCACTAGACTTAAGCAGAGAATCACTACACTGAAGGTCACAATCACTACACTGAAGGTCACAATCACTACACTGAAGGTCACAATCACTACACTGAAGGTCACTATCACTACACTGAAGGTCACTATCACTACACTGAAGGTCACTATCACTACACTGAAGGTCACTATCACTACACTGAAGGTCACTATCACTACATTGAAGGTCACTATCACTACACTGAAGGTCACTATCACTACACTGAAGGTCACTATCACTACACTGAAGGTCACTATCACTACACTGAAGGTCACTATCACTACACTGAAGGTTTCTATCACTACACTGAAGGTCACTATCACTACACTGAAGGTCACTATCACTAAACTGAAGGTCACTATCACTACACTGAAGGTCACTATCACTACACTGAAGGTCACTATCACTACACTGAAGGTCACTATCACTACACTGAAGGTCACTATCACTGTTTCCATACGAGTCACAACTCGCTAGTGATCCATAGTTCCCAAGTCTATTCTGTAGATAGAATTTGAGGAAATAAGAACCTCTGAAGATATGCTCACCATCCCAAAGGTGAGAGAACTGAAGAATCTCTGAGAGCCTCAGAGGGTAAGCTCACCATACCATGGGTGAGAACTGAAGAGCCTCAGAGGGTAAGCTCACCATACCATGGGTGAGAACTGAAGAGCCTCAGAGGGTAAGCTCACCACACCATGGGTGAGAGAACTGAAGAGTCTCTGAGGGTATGCTCACCACACCATGGGTGTGAGAACTGAAGAGCCTCTGAGGATATGCTCACCACACCAGGGGTGAGAGAACTGAAGAGCCTCTGAGGGTATGCTCACCACACCAGGGGTGAGAGAACTGAAGAGCCTCTGAGGGTATGCTCACCACACCAGGGGTGAGAGAACTGAAGAGCCTCAGAGGGTATGCTCACCACACCAAGGGTGAGAGAACTGAAGAGCCTCAGAGAGTATGCTCACCATGCCAAGAATGAGAGAACTGAAGAGCCTCAGAGGGTATGCTCACCACACCAGGGGTGAGAGACCTGAAGAGCCTCAGAGGGTATGCTCACCACACCAAGGGTGAGAGAACTGAAGAGCCTCAGAGGGTATGCTCACCACACCAGGGGTGAGAGAACTGAAGAGCCTCTGAGGGTATGCTCACCACACCAAGGGTGAGAGAACTGAAGAGCCTCAGAGGGTATGCTCACCACACCAGGGATGAGAGAACTGAAGAGTCTCTGAGGGTATGCTCACCACACCAGGGGTGAGAGAACTGAAGAGTCTCTGAGGGTATGCTCACCACACCAGGGGTGAGAGAACTGAAGAGTCTCTGAGGGTATGCTCACCACACCAAGGGTGAGAGAACTGAAGAGTCTCTGAGGGTATGCTCACCACACCAAGGGTGAGAGAACTGAAGAGTCTCTGAGGGTATGCTCACCACACCAGGGGTGAGAACTGAAGAGTCTCTGAGGGTATGCTCACCACACCAGGGGTGAGAGAACTGAAGAGCCTCTGAGGGTATGCTCACCACACCAGGGGTGAGAGAACTGAAGAGTCTCTGAGGGTATGCTCACCACACCAGGGGTGAGAGAACTGAAGAGTCTCTGAGGGTATGCTCACCACACCAGGGGTGAGAGAACTGAAGAGTCTCTGAGGGTATGCTCACCACACCAGGGGTGAGAGAACTGAAGAGCCTCTGAAAGTATGCTCACCACACCAGGGGTGAGAGAACTGAAGAGTCTCTGAGGGTATGCTCACCACACCAGGGGTGAGAGAACTAAAGAGCCTCTGAGGATATGCTCACCACACCAGGGGTGTGAGAACTGAAGAGTCTCTGAGGGTATGCTCACCACACCAGGGGTGAGAGAACTGAAGAGCCACTGAGGATATGCTCACCACACCAGGGGTGAGAGAACTGAAGAGTCTCTGAGGGTATGCTCACCACAATAGGGGTGAGAACTGAAGAGTCTCTGAGGGTATGCTCACCACAATAGGGGTGAGAACTGAAGAGTCTCTGAGGGTATGCTCACCACACCAGGGGTGAGAGAACTGAAGAGTCTCTGAGGGTATGCTCACCACACCAGGGGTGAGAGAACTGAAGAGTCTCTGAGGGTATGCTCACCACACCAAGGGTGAGAGAACTGAAGAGTCTCTGAGGGTATGCTCACCACACCAGGGGTGAGAACTGAAGAGTCTCTGAGAGTATGCTCACCACACCAGGGGTGAGAGAACTGAAGAGTCTCTGAGGGTATGCTCACCACACCAGGGGTGAGAGAACTGAAGAGTCTCTGAGGGTATGCTCACCACACCAGGGGTGAGAGAACTGAAGAGCCTCTGAGAGTATGCTCACCACACCAGGGGTGAGAGAACTGAAGAGTCTCTGAGGGTATGCTCACCACACCAGGGGTGAGAGAACTAAAGAGCCTCTGAGGATATGCTCACCACACCAGGGGTGTGAGAACTGAAGAGTCTCTGAGGGTATGCTCACCACACCAGGGGTGAGAGAACTGAAGAGTCTCTGAGGGTATGCTCTCCACAATAGGGGTGAGAACTGAAGAGTCTCTGAGGGTATGCTCACCACAATAGGGGTGAGAACTGAAGAGTCTCTGAGGGTATGCTCACCACACCAGGGATGAGAGAACTGAAGAGTCTCTGAGGGTATGCTCACCACACCAGGGGTGAGAGAACTGAAGAGTCTCTGAGGGTATGCTCACCACACCAGGGGTGAGAGAACTGAAGAGCCACTGAGGGTGTGCTCTCCACACCAGGGGTGAGAGAACTGAAGAGCCTCTGAGGGTATGCTCACCACACCAGGGGTGAGAGAACTGAAGAGCCACTGAGGGTGTGCTCTCCACAACAGGGGTGAGAGAACTGAAGAGCCTCTGAGGGTATGCTCACCACACCAGAGGTGAGAGAACTGAAGAGCCACTGAGGGTGTGCTCTCCACACCAGGGGTGAGAGAACTGAAGAGTCTCTGAGGGTATGCTCACCACACCAGGGGTGAGAACTGAAGAGTCTCTGAGGGTATGCTCTCCACACCAGGGGTAAGAGAACTGACCTGAGTAGAGCGCCTAGGTTTGACCTCTGCTCGGTATAGAAGGGGGAAAGGACAAACGAGCTGCTCAGTACTTCACCCCTTACCTCTTTAAGTCTCCTACCTAAACACATACATAACTAATATAACATACATAACTAATATAACATACATAACTAATATAACATACAAAACTAATATAACATACATAACTAATATTGAGTCATATAATATTAGGAGAAAAACCTCGTTTTTTCATTAAACTATGACAGGGCGTAACAAACACACACGGGTATAACACACACGGGTATAACACACACGGGTATAACACACACGGGTATAACACACACGGGTATAACACACACGGGTATAACACACACGGGTATAACACACTCGGGTATAACAAACACGGGTATAACACACTCGGGTATAACACACACGGGTATAACACACACGGGTATAACACACACGGGTGTAAGACACAGGTATAACACACACGGGTATAACACACACGGGTATAACACACACGGGTATAACACACTCGGGTATAACACACACGGGTATAACACACACGGGTATAACACACACGGGTATAACACACTCGGGTGTAAGACACAGGTATAACACACACGGGTATAACACACACGGGTATAACACACACGGGTATAACACACTCGGGTATAACACACACGGGTATAACACACACGGGTATAACACACTCGGGTGTAAGAAACAGGTATAACACACACGGGTATAACACACACGGGTATAACACACACGGGTATAACACACTCGGGTATAACACACACGGGTATAACACACACGGGTATAACACACTCGGGTGTAAGACACAGGTATAACACACACGGGTATAACACACTCGGGTATAACACACACGGGTATAACACACACGGGTATAACACACTCGGGTGTAAGACACAGGTATAACACACACGGGTATAACACACACGGGTATAACACACACGGGTATAACACACTCGGGTATAACACACACGGGTATAACACACACGGGTATAACACACTCGGGTGTAAGACACAGGTATAACACACACGGGTATAACACACACGGGTATAACACACACGGGTATAACACACACGGGTATAACACACACGGGTATAACACACACGGGTATAACACACACGGGTATAACACACTCGGGTATAACACACACAGGTATAACACACACGGGTATAACACACACGGGTGTAAGACACAGGTATAACACACACGGGTATAACACACACGGGTATAACACACACGGGTATAACACACACGGGTATAACACACTCGGGTATAACACACACGGGTATAACACACACGGGTATAACACACACGGGTATAACACACTCGGGTGTAAGACACAGGTATAACACACACGGGTATAACACACACGGGTATAACACACACGGGTATAACACACACGGGTATAACACACACGGGTATAACACACACGGGTATAACACACACGGGTATAACACACACGGGTATAACACACACGGGTATAACACACACGGGTATAACACACTCGGGTATAACACACACAGGTATAACACACACGGGTATAACACACACGGGTATAACACACACGGGTATAACACACTCGGGTGTAAGACACAGGTATAACACACACGGGTATAACACACTCGGGTATAACACACACGGGTATAACACACACGGGTATAACACACTCGGGTGTAAGACACAGGTATAACACACACGGGTATAACACACACGGGTATAACACACACGGGTATAACACACTCGGGTATAACACACACGGGTATAACACACACGGGTATAACACACTCGGGTGTAAGACACAGGTATAACACACACGGGTATAACACACACGGGTATAACACACACGGGTATAACACACACGGGTATAACACACACGGGTATAACACACACGGGTATAACACACTCGGGTGTAAGACACAGGTATAACACACACGGGTATAACACACTCGGGTGTAAGACACAGGTATAACACACACGGGTATAACACACACGGGTATAACACACACGGGTATAACACACTCGGGTGTAAGACACAGGTATAACACACACGGGTATAACATACACATGTATAACACACACGGGTATAACACACACGGGTATAACACACACGGGTATAACACACACGGGTATAACACACTCGGGTGTAAGACACAGGTATAACACACACGGGTATAACACACACGGGTATTACACACACGGGTATAACACACACGGGTATAACACACACGGATATAACACACTCGGGTGTAAAACACTCGGGTATAACACACACGGGTATAACACACACGGGTATAACACACGCGGGTATAACACACTCGGGTATAACACACGGGTATAACACACACGGGTATAACACACACAGGTATAACACACGCGGGTATAACACACACGGGTATAACACACTCGGGTGTAAAACACTCGGGTATAACACACACGGGTATAACACACACGGGTATAACACACGCGGGTATAACACACTCGGGTATAACACACGGGTATAACACACACGGGTATAACACACACGGGTATACCACACACAGATATAACACACACGGGTATAACACACACGGGTATAACCTTTGCATGTGACTTTAATTACTAAAATCGATAGATTTAAAACCTTACGAAACATTTACCATTTTTTTCATTAAGGAGAAGTTAATTTTATGAATCAGAAATCATCATATTTACGGGGAAGCGCTAAACCAATATGGGGAATGGCAGGAAATCAAAAGTGCCTCCCCAGTATCTAGGCGCCAGAGTGCTTCCCCAGTATCTAGGCGCCAGAGTGCTTCAACAGTATCAAGGGGCCAGAGTGCTTCCCCAGTATCAAGGCGCCAGAGTGCTTCCCCAGTATCAAGAAGCCAGAGTGCTTCCCCAGTATCAAGGGGCCAGAGTGCTTCCCCAGTATCAAGGCGCCAGAGTGCTTCCCCAGTATCAAGGAGCCAGAGTGCCTCCAAAGTATCAAGGCGCTAGAGTGCCTTCCCAGTATCAAGGCGCCAGAGTGCTTCCCCAGTATCAAGGCGCCAGAGTGCTTCCCCAGTATCAAGGCGCCAGAGTGTTTCCCCAGTATCAAGGCACCAAAGTGCTTCCCCAGTATCAAGGCACCAGAGTGCTTTCCCAGTATCAAGGCACCAGAGGGCTTCCCCAGTATCAAGGCACCAGAGTGCTTCCCCAGTATCAAGGCACCAGAGTGCCTCCCCAGTGTTAAGGCGTCAGAGTGCTTCCCCAGTATAAAAGCACCAGAGTGCTTCCCCAGTATCAAGGCACCAGAGTGCTTCCCCAGTATCAAGGCACCAGAGTGCCTCCCCAGTGTTAAGGCGTCAGAGTGCTTCCCCAGTATCAAGGCACCAGAGTGCTTCCCCAGTATCAAGGCAACAGAGTGCTTCCCCAGTATCAAGGCGTCAGAGTGCTTCCCCAGTGTCAAGGCGCCAGAGTGCTTCCCCAGTATCAAGATGCCAGAGTGCTTCCTCAGTATCAAGGCGCCAGAGTGCTTCCCCAGTATCAAGGCAACAGAGTGCTTCCCCAGTATCAAGGCGCCAGTGTGCTTCCCCAGTATCAAGGCGCCAGAGTGCTTCCCCAGTATCAAGGCGCCAGAGTGCTTCCCCAGTGTCAAGGCGCAAGAGTGCTTCCCCAGTATCAAGGTGCCAGAGTGCTTCCCCAGTATCAAGGCGCCAGAGTGCTTCCCCAGTATCAATGCGCCAGTGTCCTTCCCCAGTATCAAGGCGCCAGAGTGCTTCCCCAGTATCAAGGCGTCAGAGTGCTTCCCCAGTATCAAGGCGTCAGAGTGCTTCACTAGTATCAAGGCGTCAGGGTGCTTCCCCAGTATCAAGGCGTCAGAGTGCTTCCCAGTATCAAGGCGTCAGAGTGCTTCCCCAGTATCAAGGCGTCAGAGTGCTTCCCCAGTATCAAGGCGTCAGAGGGCTTCCCCAGTATCAAGGCGTCAGAGTACTTCCCCAGTATCAAGGCGTCAGAGTGCTTCCCCAGTATCAAGGCGTCAGAGTGCTTCCCCAGTATCAAGGCGTCAGAGTGCTTCCCAAGTATCAAGGCGTCAGAGTGCTTCCCCAGTATCAACGCGTCAGAGTGCTTCGACAGTATCAAAGCGTCAGAGTGCTTCTCCAGTATCAAGGCGTCAGAGTGCTTCCCCAGTATCAAGGCGTCAGAGTGCTTCCCCAGTATCAAGGCGCCAGAGTGTTTCCCCAGTGTCAAGGCGCCAGAGTGCTTCCCCAGTATCAAGGTGCCAGAGTGCTTCCCCAGTATCAAGTCGCCAGAGTGCTTCCCTAGTATCAAGGAGTCAGAGTGCTTCCCCAATATCAAGGGGCCAGAGTGCTTCCCCAGTATCAAGGCGCCAGAGTGCTTCCCCAGAGTCAAGGAGCCAGGGTGCCTCCCCAATATCAAGGCGCTAGAGTGCCTTCCCAGTATCAAGGCGCCAGAGTGCTTCCATAGAATCAAGGCGCCAGAGTGCTTCCCCAGTATCAATGCGCCAGAGTGTTTCCCCAGTATCAAGGCACCAGAGTGCTTCCCCAGTATCAAGGCAACAGAGTGCTTCCCCAGTATCAAGGCACCAGAGTGCTTCCCCAGTATCAAGGCACCAGAGTGCCTCCCCAGTATCAAGGCACCAGAGTGCCTCCCCAGTGTTAAGGCGTCGGAGTGCTTCCCCAGTATCAAGGCACCAGAGTGTTTCCCCAGTATCAAGACAACAGAGTGCTTCCCCAGTATCAATGCGCCAGAGTGCTTCCCCAGTATCAAGGCGCCAGAGTGCTTCCCCAGTGTCAAGGCGTCAGAGTGCTTCCCCAGTATCAATGCGCCAGAGTGTTTCCCCAGTATCAAGGCACCAAAGTGCTTCCCCAGTATCAAGGCAACAGAGTGCTTCCCCAGTATCAAGGCACCAGAGTGCTTCCCCAGTATCAAGGCACCAGAGTGCCTCCCCAGTATCAAGGCACCAGAGTGCCTCCCCAGTGTTAAGGCGTCGGAGTGCTTCCCCAGTATCAAGGCACCAGAGTGTTTCCCCAGTATCAAGACAACAGAGTGCTTCCCCAGTATCAATGCGCCAGAGTGCTTCCCCAGTATTAAGGCGCCAGAGTGCTTCCCCAGTATCAAGGCGTCAGAGTGCTTCTCCAGTATCAAGGCGTCAGAGTGCTTCCCCAGTATCAAGGCGTCAGAGTGCTTCCCCAGTATCAAGGCGTCAGAATGCTTCCCCAGTATCAAGGCGTCAGAGTGCTTCCCCAGTATCAAGGCACCAGAGTGCTTCCCCAGTATCAAGGCACCAGAGTGCTTCCCCAGTATCAAGGCGTCAGAGTGCTTCCCCAGTATCAAGGCACCAGAGTGCTTCCCCAGTATCAAGGCGTCAGAGTGCTTTCCCAGTATCAAGGCACCAGAGTGCTTCCCCAGTATCAAGGCACCAGAGTGCTTCCCCAGTATCAAGGCATCAGAGTGCTTCCCCAGTATCAAGGCGTCAGAGTGCTTCCCCAGTATCAAGGCACCAGAGTGCTTCCCCAGTATCAAGGCACCAGAGTGCTTCCCCAGTATCAAGGCGTCATAGGTGTCATTTCATCTCATTAAAGCTGAACGTCACTTAAGTTCTCTTTTCCAACGCTCTGTTGTGCTCCTTCTGTTAGTATGGTCGCTATGTTCACTGTTGTGCCTCCTTCTGTTAGTATGGTCGCTCTGTTCACTGCTGTGCCTCCTTCTGTTAGTATGGTCGCTCTGTTCACTGCTGTGCCTCCTTCTGTTAGTATGGGACTCTGTTCACTGCTGTGCCTCCTTCTGTTAGTATGGTCGCTCTGTTCACTGTTGTGCCTCCTTCTGTTAGTATGGTTGCTCTGTTCACTGTTGTGCCTCCTTCTGTTAGTATGGTTGCTCTGTTCACTGCTGTGCCTCCTTCCGTTAGTATGGGACTCTGTTCACTGCTGTGCCTCCTTCTGTTAGTATGGTCGCTCTGTTCACTGTTGTGCCTCCTTCTGTTAGTATGGTTGCTCTGTTCACTGTTGTGCCTCCTTCTGTTAGTATGGTTGCTCTGTTCACTGCTGTGCCTCCTTCTGTTAGTATGGGACTCTGTTCACTGCTGTGACTCCTTCTGTTAGTATGGTCGCTCTGTTCACTACTGTGCCTCCTACTGTTAGTATGGTCTCTCTGTTCACTGTTGTGCCTCCTTCTGTTAGCATGGTCGCTCTGTTCACTGCTGTGCTTCCTTCTGTTAGCATGGTCGCTCTGTTCACTGCTGTGCCTCCTTCTGTTAGTATGGTCGCTCTGTTTACTGCTGTGCCTCCTGTTAGTATGGTCGCTCTGTTCACTGTTGTGCCTCCTTCTGTTAGTATGGTCGCTCTGTTCACTGCTGTGCCTCCTTCTGTTAGTATGGTCGCTCTGTTCACTGTTGTGCCTACTTCTGTTTCTGTTTAAACCCTGGTCACTGTTGGGGTTTCTTCTGTTGATGTGCTGACCCAGTTCACCGTTGTCTTTGTTTTTGTCATCATGATCGACCTTATCACTGTTGTACCTGATACTCTTGGCCTCCTGTTCACTGTTAATGCTGCTTCTGTTGCCATGGTCGCCCACACACACACACACACAGAGCCAGGAGTTATGACTCGACCCCTGCAACTAGAACTAGGGGAGTACACACACTCACACACACACACGCAAACACACACGCACACACACACACGAACACACACACACACACACACACACACACACACACACACTGACAAATTTTCGGAGAATCGGGTGGTACACAAGGGGAAGAAATCGACCTCTCAAGGTAATCTTCAAGGCAGAATCAGCCCGCACCACGATCCTGCAAGAGAAAGCACGGCTGAGGACGAATCAGGGGTACTGGAATGTATACCTAGATCGGGACAGAACGCAGGAAGAAAGGGATGCCCGGAAGGAGAAGATAAGAAGGCGAAGAGAGGAGAGAGAGGAGACAGCGAGATACGGAGGACACTAAGCCCAAGCAGGACAAACACACACACTGGAAGTACCCACGGTGGGCCTCAAATCACAAAACCCCCACGCCAACCATACCCTTTAACACCACACACACTCATCAGTCCCCTTGCCCCCACCCGTAACCCAAAACCCACCATCACAGCTACCCCCACCCCACCACAAACTCCACCCCACCAACCTATACCCCAACCATACAATCCCCCACCCATGCTGCAACCCCCTATAGCCACCCTGCCCACAATCCCCCCCCAACCCACCAAGATCTCCCCAGGGCCACAGTATTGGAAACAAGGTTGAAGGTTTGGTACACAAACACGGATGGAATAACGAATAAGTATGAAGAGTGGAATGAAAAAATAGGTGAGGCGTCCCCAGACATCATAGCTGTCACAGAAACTAAACTAAATGAGACAGTAACAGATGCAATCTTCCCACAGGGATAACAGATCCTGAGGAAAGATAGAAGGAGCAGGGAAGGGAGGAGGGGTCGCACTGCTTGTAAGGAACCATTGGAGATTCGAGGAAATGGAAGGAATGGAGGTGTGTAGAGAAAGGGACTTCATAGTAGGTACCATCCAGTCTGGGGAGCACAAAATAGTCATTGCAGTGATGTATAACCCACCACAGAACTGCAGGAGGCCAGGTGAGGAATATGATGAGAACAACAGAGCGATGGTGGACACTCTGGCGGAGGCGGCAAGAAAAGCGCACATGAGCAGAGCGAAGCTACTGGTCATGGGCGATTTCAACCACAGGGAGATCGACTGGGAGAACCAAGAACCACGTGGGGGTCCAGAATTTTTTTTTTTTTTTTTTTTTTTTTATTTAAAAACTTACAATTTTCATACTAGCAATACACCAAGTAGTCACCTTAATACAAGTAAGGTCATAACAAAGATATACCAAAACAACAGTAAGCACTAAAACCCCACACAAGAATGTGCCATAATAACACCAAAAAAACCTAACTACCCTATAACAACGAAACTTCAAAAATAAAACATTAAACTTACAAACAAAACCTTAAAAGCTCCGTAAAAAACGGTAACCTTTATACCAATCTTAATGATGCATACAAAGCGTCGTCAATACAACATTAAACTGAGACATAAATGCAACATACAATACAAAAAAATAGCGTTACATAACTCCTAACCTCCCCACCACAATGCCAAAACAAACTTAACCCTCACAAACATGTAAGTAACCAAAAAATGTAAAAGTTTTTTTTTTTTTTTTCCACAAAAGTCCGTCTCACAAATAAAAGATCCTAAGCATTCCAAATGAAAGTAACAAAACAAAACAGTGATTATGGATCCTATAAGATCTGCAAAGCAATTTACACATAGTACATCAAAACATATATAAGATCCTATCCAATATGTATACACAAAAAAAAAAACACAAAATATACCTAACTGAAACAAAACATAGAAACCCCAAACGGGTTTTAAAAACAGACAATGAAAACCCTAAACCTACAACTAAAACCCGTGATAATGTGACCCAACAATAATAATGATCCTAGGCACACACACATTGCGTGCAAGTCATATAAACTTCAGTAAAAGGAAACCCGTGGCCTGGTACCAACACCTCACAGTGATAAAGTAATCGGATCAGTCCCATCCAGTGTCTATACATAGAAAGAAAGAACTTCATTACATCTTCTCATAGTAAAATACGAAGAATATTGCCAGATAAGCCATGAAAAGGGAATAATAGTATAAAAAAAAACTTTAACCTCTTTGAAAAGAGAACCATAAAGAAAAAAACAATATATAAACACTTAGGGCACACACCTGGCCCCCAAGTAAGGCAAACCCCCTTTGGAAAAAACCCTGAAACCCAAAAAGGACTAAAATAGAACCACCCAAAACCTCCCTCCCCCGTCCGAGTCACCAAACATACCACACACATACTCATCCATAAAAGAAAACCCTACCCTTTCCCAAGGGGAAAGGGTGAGTGGATGACCGGAAAACCCCGAGTAACCACCCCTTCCCCAACCCCATACATAAACCCTCGAAACAACTTTCACACCTAACCCTTCAACCCCCCACACCAGAGACCAACCCCTTCCTTGTAAAAACCCCAGAAACTATAGCTCAGAGTTAACCCAGCAACGTCCCCATCGACAATTGCCTATAACCCTCGGAAAAAAATCTATCCCACACCCTCCCATACAACTCCTGGTTCCTACACTTAGTCCTATAAAATCTCGCTGCCAAAGCCCTAATCCTAACATCACTCTGAACCTCCCTCATACTCCACGAAACATAAATATAATCCAATACCAAATACATCACCGCACGCCTCACATCCTCTGGGCAACCCACAACATCCAGACTTAAACATCTTAACACCGATAAACCCTCCCCACACCTCGGATGATCCCTAAAAACCATTCCCTCACCCCCTCAAGACCCCTACAAAAATATACAACATGGAAAGCCGTATCCCATAACCCACAGCGCTGACAAAACCCATCGCCCGATAGTCCCATCACGAAAAGCTGAGCCCTAGACGCCAATATACCATGTAAAAACCGAAAACCAATCTCACGTACCTTAGGAGGTAACTTTAAACGCCTAAACCAAAGCCACGTTACATTCCAATCATAACACGGATAAACCTCCATACCTAAAACCTCCTTTTCTCGCCTTCCCACCTTATCTAACCTCCCTACCTTCACCTTACCAGGATCTGGAACCACCAAAAGATACCTTAAAATTGCCTCACAAAACAACAAATTCCCACCCTTCCACCATCTGCGAACCTCACTCATTACCCTCCCCACTCTCACTCCTCGAATCCCACCTCGTGCTAGGTATTCCTGCCTAACATATATGCCCATAAAACGTCTCTGCAGTGGTATCAAACCTAGCCCTCCCTTCGCTACCTTAGTCATTACCACATCCCTCCCTAACCAATGCCTCCCATAACCCCATATAAACCTTAATACCCGACTTTGCAATCTTAAAACATTGTCCTCCACAAGGGGGTATACCGCAGCTACATACCACAACTTACTGTATACTAAGGAATTAACAACTACAACCCTCTGCAAGAGAGTGACCTCTCCAGGCCGCCACCCCCCCATCCTACCCAGAGCAGCATTAACCACTGCCGAGGAATTCACCTCCCACGCAACACTCGCCTGAGTACAAAACCACACACCACATATCCTTAACCTATCCACTATTGGCCACCCAACGCCCTCCCTACCCATTCCCCCACCTCCAATAATTTCGATTTTACCCTATTCACCCGCATACCAGTGGCCAAAACAAAAACCTCAATTATCCTATTTACATTACCTAACCCCTCCATTGTGCCTACTAAAATAGTGGTGTCGTCTACATAACCTATAATACCCGTGTCTGCCTCCCCATGATTACTCCCTTCCCTCACCCCTTCTGACACTAACCTGAAAAAAGGGTCCTGTAAACACGCAAACAGGAGCTGTGACAAGGGGCACCCCTGTCGCAGCCCCCGCCCCAAACACACTTCGGTCCCCAACCTCCCATTCACCTGTACCCTCAAACGTGCATGCTCGTACAAAGTGCGGACCCAACCCACGACCTTCGCCCCAAACCCCTGCCGTAAAAGCACCGCCTGCAACATATCCCTATCAACACTATCATACGCCTTTTCCCAATCAAGCCCTAAAACACCCCCAGCTTTTCTACTCTCTAAAAAACCTTTGATCCTCCGATGACCCTCCCTCATACTTCTCCCTGGTACCCCATACTGACCCCCCTCCAGTAAGCTCTCCAAAACTCCTTTCATTCTTTCAGAAAGAATTCGTGCAAATATCTTATAATCTGCACACATAAGTGTGATTGGCCTATAATCCTCAACCATTCCACATGCACGATTTTTCGGCACTAAAACTACATTACCTATTGACATATCCCCGCCCAAACTACCTTTCAATTTCATAGCATTAAACAGCCTAACTAGCATCCCTCGCAGAACCTCCCAATGAACTATAAAAAAATCCCCAGAAATCCCATCCAGGCCAGGGGCCTTGCCCAGGGCCTGACCTTTCACTGCCTGCCAAACCTCCTCCTCAGTTATAGACCCTTCCATATGCTCTCTATCTCCAGCCCCTATCCTCTCAATTATACAATCTAAAATTACATCCCGGGATACCCCATCACTTTCCCCCTGACTCATCTTACACTCAAACCAAGCATCCACATAATAACTCATGGCTTCCGTGGTACGAAGAATCTGCCCCTTCCGATACCCACGGCACTCCTCAGTTACCCTCAGAGACATGACCGTCATATCTCTTCTCCGGTTCTGAAAAGTACGTAACACTAACACAGAGGGCTTATCCCCCCATAAAACTTCCTCTAAACCTCCTCGTACCCTCAGAGCATGAAAATTTTCATTCTGCAACTCCCGCAATCGTGACCGCAGATGATCAATTTCAGCTAGGGGACACCGCCCTCCACTCTCATAACAAGTCCTCAATTGCCCCTCTAGGTACCTCAACATTCCCAACCTTTGCCTAGCATCTTCCCTACCCAGGTGCCTATAAAATTCCTGGATTGCCACTTTAGCCCGCACACTCCACCATTCCACTATATCACTAATCAACTTCCCATCGTTCCATACTCGTCCCCACCAATCTGCAAAAACCTCCCTGTGATCCAACCCCTGCAACAACCTCACATTTAATTTCCAATACCCGGAATATATCTTCACCGCCCCAGCCCATCCCATCTCTACCAACACACCCCTATGATCAGAAAAACAAAATCCTGACATTTAATCTCACCTACCTGAACTGCCCCTGATACATATACCCGGTCCAACCTAGCCGCATAACCCTGTTTAATATAAGTGCGATCCACACGCCACCCTCCTCCCCAAACCACATCCTCCACACTAACCGCCCTCAGCACCTCCCTCAAGCTCTGCAACAAACAACCCGCCCCTCGAGGTTCCACATCCCTCCCTCTAATAATGCAATTCCAATCCCCAGCAATTATCGTAACCAATGGTAAACCTCTCAACGCATAAACCAAATCATCACGTACAAAATCATCCTTTACACGGCGATTGGAAGTCGCCGGCATATATACACCAATGAAACACACCTGTATATCTCCCCAAACCCCGTCCACCCGTACTATCCTACCCCCGCCCCCCTCCTCCCAGGCTTTTAACTTGAAAGGGCTGGTCTCACGTATACCCACCATCACCCCACCCTTGAAATGCCCCGAACTCCCAGTATAACACTTATATCCCTTCAAACACAAATCCCTACCACACCTATAATTATGCTCCTGGAGAAAGCATACATCCACATTCAACCGTCTGAGCGTCACCTCAATCCATCTCCTCCGAACTTCCGCCCGGAGCCCATTAACATTTAAGTTGAGACACCTGAATTGGTCAAAGGGGGTTTGCCACTTTGGCGTACAGACCCTGTCACAACTGGCACAGAAACCCCACTTTGTGCCCTACCTCCTTTCACTCCTGTCCCACTTTTCTTTCCCTGGGGCACAACCTTCTTTCCTTTGACAACATCCATCCAGGCTATTTTAGAAGACCTTTGGCCCGGGGTTATCTCATCATCCTCAGAATCCCCACTGGGCCGCTTGCGGGATGCTTCCACACATTCCATCTCCCTATTACCTTCCTCCTTATGCACCTCCACCTCAGCCACCACCACAGGCACAGAGTCAGCAAGGTCCTCTACCGGACCAATCTCGCACTCCGGACGCTCCGAAACACCAGATGAGTCCTCATCCAAGCCCAAAACACCCGCCGGCGACGGGCTCCCAAGGAGGCTCTGGATGTCCTCGAAACAAGGCCTCGATAACTCAGAGACCACCTCCAACAAGTCACCCTCCATGGCAACCTGGGAACACTCCTGCTCCTCTTCCTGCGTTGTTGTGGGTAAAGTCAAAATGACCTCCTCCGCAGCATCAACCGCCTCACTCCAACTCCGAGGGACATCCTCAGTATCAAGGACCTCGGCCACATCCAATTGTACACTCGTCTTGGTCATTTCTCTCAGGTCCGTCGCAGTACGATAAGTCCCATCATCTCGACGTCCTGGTTGCCGCTCCCTGCGTTGATCACACGTAGATGCCATATGTCCCGGGGCACCACAGAGCCGGCACGTCCTCACCTGTCCAGCATACGAAACATATACTTGAGTACGAAACTCTTGCATCTGAACGTATGACGGGATAGGCCTCCTCAAAGTCATTTTGAGAGATTATGATCCCGCCAGCATGCCAGCATAAGTTCCCTGCCGCCACCGACCAACATTAGCTACATGTATAGTCCCATACTGGCCGAATACTCGCCGAACATCAAATTCAGCAGCCTCAAACGGGAGGTTCTTCACGTGAATCCAAGAGTAATGTGCGGACACGTCACGCATACGCACCTCCAATCCCGAGTTGACGACAATAGGCTTGTCCTGAAACTTGTCCACCACTTCCTCATACATGCCAGTGGAGTTGAACTTGACGAAAAATCTGGCTGATCCGTTCAAAGATATGCCATAAATGGCCTCAGTCGATATTCCGAAGGTGTCACGTAGAACCAATGGCAAGATGATCTCAGCATTATCAGGATACACAGCACCTTTAATCAAGTCCATACAGACAGTGTTGACACGTCGCCGGTAGGTATCCGCCATGATGGTGAAAATAAAATTTCACCTAACCTCCACCAGGGGGACAACTGAGCTCCCCCGCGCACCACCAAGGCTGGGGAGCAACTATCAGAAACTTGGAGAGCCAAGATGATGGACATGGTACTGGAAAACCTGATGCACCAACATGTCAGGGACACGACCAGAGTGAGAGGAGAAGACGAACCAGCAAGACTGGACCTTGTATTCACCCTGAACAGCTCAGATATTGAAGACATAACACACGAGAGCCCCCTGGGAGCCAGTGACCATATGGTGCTGAGCTTTGAGTACATTGTAGAGCTACAGGTGGAGAGGGAAAACGGTACCGAAAGAGACAAACCAGACTTTAAAAGAGGAAACTACACAGGCATGAGGAATTTCCTGCAGGAGGCTCAGTGGGAAAGGGAAATGGAAGGACAGACAATAAATGAAATGATGGAATACGTAGGGGCAAAGTGCAAGGAGGCAGAGGAATGGTTTATACCCAGAGGAAAAAGATTAAGCGGAAGGCCAGTAAGAGCCCCTGGTTTACCCAAAGGTGCAGGGAGGCAAAGACTCAGAGTGTCAGAGAATGGAAAAGGTACAGAAGGCAAAGAACCCAAGTAAACAAAGAGATTAGTAGAAGAGCTAGAAACAGTATGCACAAGTACGGAGGGAGGCCCAGAAACAGTACGAAAATGACATGGATCGAAAGTTAAGTCCGACCCGAAACTGATGTACAGTCACATCAGAAGGAAGACAACAGTCAAGGACCAGGTGATAAGGCTGAGGAGAGAAGATGGGGAACTCACAAGTAACGATCAAGAGGTATGTGAGGAGCTCAACTTGAGGTTTAAGGAAGTATTTACAGTGGAGGAAGG